>SJYC01062428.1:0-20882 GCA_006408675.1 Madoqua kirkii
AGGCCCCTCTCCAGGGCCCCCAGATCCCCCTCCAGGCCCCCTGTGCCTGAGGCCGTCACCCCAAGGCCCGCGTCTGACCCAGGCCACCACCCTTGAGCCGACAGTATCCAGATGGCTAGAACCTTCTGGACACAGACAGAGGAATCCAGCCATGCCCTCCTCCCCAGCACAAAAGGCCAGCCACTCCTGCAGAAAAGAACTCAGGTTTATTTGCAGTAGAAACCGTGGTCTGAAAAAACCTACTGGCAAATGTACAGTCTGTGTTCTGTTTGGGGTCACCGCCAGCTGCAGGACCCCCAGACCCCTGACCTGCATGCATCGAGCTCCTAAGGGTTCACAGCTAATCTCGGGTCCCAGCTCTGAAGCCCCCCAGAGGCTGTCCGTGTCATGCCGAAACCACCCGCATCCCAGCCTGCACCCAGTCCTCTCCCTTCCTGCTGCCAGCAGTGCAGAAACTAACCCAACCGAGATGAGTCTCCCGCAAACGAAAACAAAGCAGAACAGTCCCGAGAACCAGGCTTCCACGCAGGGTTTCTCAGTGTCTTTCGCTACCACCACGCCTTGTTTCACGATGACCTCCAAATATACATTATTTTCTGCTATTATAAAATCTCTTCCTTATTATTCACAGATATATAATGGGAGCTTTGGAGGAAACAATCACAAACTTTTTTTTGTGTGCCCTCTTTAAAAGCAAACAAGCCAAACAAAAAAAACAAAAAACAAACAAACGAAACAAAACAAAACCCCAACAACAACGAAAATCAAAACCTTCCTGACAACTGTAAACACGAGGGCAGCTGCTCCCCTCCCCTCCCGTCACGGCTGGGGCTGCGCCAGCTGAGCAGAGGCCGCGGGCAAACTGCTGGGCGCGCCCTGGGGACAAGCGTGGTCTGCTCTCTCCGTGGAAAATTCTCCCTCCCCACCCGTCCCTTGCCCAAACACAACCCTGTCACCCTCAGTCCCCAAGCCTCCACTAGCTGCCTTCTGCCTCCTGCTTGCTACACACCTCTGAGACCCCTCCCCGCCTCCTCCCCAAGCCGGAAGGCTGCTGCTGTGCTAGCCGAGCCTGGCGATTACGAGGCTGACCTCTGGGGAAGCCCAGGCTGCAGCGTGGCCACCAGCACCCTCCCCAGCAGGGCCCAGCCTCGGCAACAGCCGACCTTGTGCAGCTGAGCCCTGGGAGAGGGGGACCTACAAAGCCCAGGTTGCAGCAGCAACTTTGGCACAGAGCCGGGAGGAGACAGTGTTGCTGGGACTCACGCAACATCCAGGCTGAGAGAATGGGGACTGGCCAAGCCAGCCAGAGGTCAAGGGCCAGGAGGAGTGAGGAGGGGGAAGTACAGGGGGTGAAGTCACCCCCAAGAGCACTTATTCAGGGCTGGCCACAGGCCCCGTTTCACGGGCTGCAGGAGTCTTGGAAGGCTTGCCAAGGGCTAGAACCAACATCTGTGCAAAGGCTGGGCAGACTCTCAGTGGCCACCTGGCAGGATGTGGGAGACGCAGCGGGCCCCCACCTGCTCGGGCGCAGTGGGGAGCCGGGTGGGGGCCTCCATCTGGAGAGGAGTGTGAGCAGCAGAGACCGAGCGAGCGGCAAATTCCGTTTGCTTCCCGCCCCCGTCAGCGTTTATAAACCATGTACCCATCGGGTAGCAGGACAGGACAGACACACACCAAGGGCTCCGGGCAGACAGTCCCTGTGCCTGGGGAGCAGGGCTGGCTGCCCCATCGTTCCTACGGCTCCCCCTGACGGGGGCCTCCCTGGGGGTCTCTGCACGCCCCGGTGCAGAGGGACAGGGGGAGCCCGAGGGGCTGCATGGGCCCCGGCAGTGCCCTCTTCTGTCCCCAGGCACAGCGGCCTGCTCTGGCCCCTTCTGCCTCTCAAGGCCTGAAGCCTCCCCCTGGGAGCAGCGGGAGGCAGGAGGGCTGAGGGTCCAGAGGCCGGATGGAAGGGGCCAGGGGAAGGTTCCCTCCGCAGAGCCCGGCCCTCTCTGGACGACATCTGCTCTTCAAACCCAGGCTCCTGAAGGCCATCTTGACAAGACAGGGGCAAGGTGAGCTCTGGCCTCAGCTGTTACCCAAAGCCTGGCTCAGGATGCCACCCATGGGCACTCCCTCTCCTTGGCACCGAGGGCTGGCCCAGATTTCCTCTATGTACAAGCAGTGCACCCAGGACAGGCCACCAAGGGCAGGCTGATGGCAGCACAGATCACATGTAGGACTCTGAACCCCCTCCCCACCCCCCGGGCTGTTGAAGACTGGAAGGCGGGTGAGCATTTCCCCTCTGAGTTGCAGAGCTAGAGACAGGCTTCACCACTGGAGCAACTCTTCCAAGAAAATCCGCAAGTCCTGTCCGTGATCTGGCCTCACTGGACGCCCTCCTCTTCTACATACGTTGAAGGAAACCAGCCGACCTGAAAACAGTGTCAGACTCATGTTAAGAGTGTGTGAAAAAAGTGAAAGTCTCAGTCGTGTCCGACTCTTTGCGACCCCGCGGACTATACAGTTCATGGGATTCTCCAGGCCAGAATACTGGAATGGGTGGCCTTTCCCTTCTCCTGGGGATCTTCCCAGTCCAGGGATCGAACCCAGGTCTCCTGCATTGCAGGTGGGTTCTTTAGCAGCTGAGCCACAGGGAAGCCCAAGGGTACTGAGGTGGGTTTCCTATCTCTTCTCCAGCGGACCTTCCCAACCCAGGAACTGAACCAGGGTCTCCTGAATCGCAGGTGGATTCTTTACCAGCTGAGCAATCAGAGAAGCTATCAGGAAGTGTGTGTGAAGGATGAGGGTGAGTGGAGGCTCGTGGAGTTGGGGGATTCTTTAAAAGGCTGTTGTTCTGAGGCAGGCCTGTCCTGAGACAGGCCCTGGAGAACAGGCAGAAGCCTAGCAGAGCCAAGGCCCAGGGGTAGGGATGGCCCTGGAATGCACCAGCCCCGAGCAGCTCCAGACGGCCTGCCCGCCAGCTAACTGCCAGCAACAGCCAAAAGTTAGACCCTCTCCAGGGAAAAGCAGCATCCACCCAGAGCCTCCACAGTGCCATGCCCGGGCTTGGCATTTAATCAGGCCCAAGTGACAGAAACTGTGAAGAAACGCAGACGGCAGAAGCAAATCTGCAGGGAATCCAGACACTGGGGTCATCCGTCAGGAAATGTAAGCAACCCCCACTCATCTGCTTCAGAAAACTGATGAAAAAGCAGAAAATCTTCCCAGAGAACTGAAACCAGAAATCAAACAGAAATCCTAGAACAGAAAAACATAACGATTGAAATTAAGAGCAGAAGAGAAAAAACGGAAGACGCTGGTCAGCAAGAAGCAACGAGACGAAAAGCCGGGGAAAATGGACGCAGACCGCCCGGGGCTGCGCGTATGACACAGGGCCCGGGGCTGGCGTGCTGCAGGCCACGCGGTCGCAGAGTCAGACGCGGCTTAGTGGCCAAACAGCAGAGCCCCGGAGAGAGCAAAGAGAGAAGAGGGAGCAGACCCGGTATCTGGAGAAATTTCCCAAACAGATGAAGAACGTAAAGCCACACCTTCAAAAAGCTCCACAAACCTCAGAGTAAATACAGGGGGGAAAAAAACATCCATAGGCACATCCTGGTAACACTGAGGAAAAACAGATTTTTTTTTTTCACACGGAGCCCGTTTCTTGCAAAGGAACCACCGTAAGAATGTCGATGGACTTTTATACAAAATGATGGCAGACTGGGGACAATGGAAACACATCCTCAAAATGTGGAAATAAAAGAGCTGCCAGCCTAGAATTCTAGTTCCAGTAAAAATGAGCTCAATCCAATGGCTCACAGAAAGGAAGCAGGTTTGGTGGACTGATTCCTGGGGCAGGGGGTGGGAATGACCAAGTAGAGAAGGGAAAGCCTTTTCTTTCAGTAGAGTGCCCACCAAGAAGTGTAAAAGAAAAGACAGAAAAATCACTGTTTTCTACCATGATAGAAGTAACTGAATAGGCAAAATCAATCAATGAATGATAAAACTGGCAGTGGAAAGTTTGATGAGAACAAGCTATTCATCTGATTTCAAAGTATTACCCTGCACATTACTTATTAATTACAGCACATTTATAGTGCAGAAACTCAGCAGGTATCACCTGAACCAAGTAATCAAGTGAAGGCCCGGGTGTGTGCTTACGAAGCTCCAGGCGCCTCTCAACACTTAGAGAGCTAGTGGGCCCAGCCCTCTAGGTCAGCTGCCTAGGACTCAGTGGCCTCATACTTCTGAAGGGTCGTCAGATGGAAACAGGGTCAGACCAGGGGTCTCCAAGGGCAGACAGCATGCCAGGTGAAGGCAGGCCAGTTTCCTCCACCTGGCAATGGAACAGTGAATGATGGGAGCCAAGTCTGGCCACGTCTATGGGCAGCTGCCAGCCCCCCAAAAGCTGGACGTTTCCTAATCAGTGGTTTGTGGAGCCCGGGTGCCCTGTGGGTGAATGCCAATGGAGCCCGTCAAAGCCAAGGAGGCCGGACACGGTACCGGGATAAGGAGCCGTGGGTTTAGAGCTGCAGGCGGGGGGACTCAATGCGCCCCTTCCCATATCGAGGTGTGAATGGAGCCTTAAGGAATGGCAGGAACTCAGCCAGGGCACCCAGGCTCCGCTCACAGTCCCGAGGCAAGCTGCCTGCCAAGAGGGTCGGGCACAAGCCAGTGACTTGAAGTCTGCACCCAATATGTGTCTCCACCTTCGCCACAGTGGACCCCAGAATAGGACTGAGAACGGACACAGGGTCAGACCGGCCGGGGCCCGAATCCGGGCCAGGAAGTCGCTTCCTCACAGCGTGACCCCAGCTCGCAGAGCCTGTGGACACTAAGTCTTCCGGGCAAGGTCAGAGAGTACAGGGTCGGGGCACGGTGGTGCTTGGTGTCGGCCGGAGCCCCGCCTCCCCAAGCCCGAGGGTGAGCTGGGGTCTCCGACGGGGGCGGGGGCCAGGCTGACCCACTCACCCGGCCGTTGGTCTCGCCCTTCCACCAGCCCTGGTCCCCGCCGATGCGGCTGTATATCTTCACCACGTCACCTTCCCGCAGCGAGAGCTCCCGCAGGTCACGGGCAGCAAAGTTGTACCTGGCCACGGCCGTGCCGATGACACGGGGTGTAAACACTGCTGGGGGAGACGGGCGGCGTCACAAGGCGGCATCAGTGCCTCCAGGGTGGGGGTCCTCAGACTGAGCTGGGTCTCTCCCCCGGGGCCCGGCCTTGTGCCCACAGAGGAGGCTGTCAAGCACAAAGGCTCCAGAGGGACAGACCAGGCTCCAACCCCAGGGCCCCTCGATCCTCTGGAGGTGCCCCCAGCTGCAGGCATGTGGGCCACGTGAGCTCCACCAGCCACGGCCAGAGCTTCCCCACCCGCGCTGGGGGCCACACAGCTCCCTGAGGGCCTTCCCGCGTGCCCAGCATCTGGGCAACTCATGAGTGGACCGCAGGGTGACCACTGCCCAGCCCCCAGCAGTCGCCCTGACAAGGGCCTGGAAGCGGACCCCAGGGCACTGGTGTCCAACCTCCCTCATGTCCCTGGTTCCACAGCCCAAACCAAACTGGAAAGCGGGCTGGACCAGCCAGCGTGGCCCGGGGCCCGGGAGTCCTGACGGGCCCGTGGCGATGGCCGCGATGGGGGTGCTGCACAAGCGGCTGCCGGGTGGGCTCCGACTCTGGCAGCAGCTGGCCGAGCGGTCAGGGCCGGTCGAGACTGCCCCCTGCGCCCAGTCCCGCAAGCCCTCCTCGCCGCTGCCGAGCGGGGCCCACCCCGGGCTGCTCCCACCTCCCTCAAGGGGCCACCGCGCCGTTTGCTGCTACCAGAGGCCAAGCTCCCGGAAGCAGTAGGGGGCAGTGGCTGACGAGCTGGGGAGGAGTCACGGGGATGAGCGCTTCAAAGGCAAGGGCAGGGCCGAGCCTGACGGTGTCCACAGGAGCTGCAGCGGCCCCTCCCACCCCGCCAGCGTCCAGCTTCCCCGCCCCGCCCCGGCTGCAGTGGCTGTGGACACGGTCAGGCTGGGGCTGTGGGTTGGCTGGCGGCGGGCCGGGCCCCCACGCCCCCGAGCAGCAGCGGTACCTGACCAGAAGGGCGTGGAGGAGCCCTGAGAAGCAAGGCCGAGGCCCTGAGGACTGAGGAAAGAGAAGCTGTAGGAAGCGCAGGAAGCTGCAAAGAGGCGAGAAGAGGTGACAGGCAGGGCCGGGGGCATCCGCACGCAGCCACAGGCAGCAGGGACGGGGGCGCTGCCCAGCGCGCCAGGAGGGCAGGAGGGCAGCTGGGGCCCTGAGCCCACCTGGGCACGGACACAGCTGCACTCACTCCCGCCCAGCACCTGCGTCCTGGACCAGCTCCTCCCAGTGGGCGGGCTGGAGCGGGGACGCAGGAAAGGACGTGAGCCCAGCCCCGCGCCTGCGCTCAGGAGGCGCTCGCTGAAGGCCTGGCTTCCTCTCTGGCCTGCTCTGCCCCGGTGGCGGGGGTAGGGGGGTGGGGGGCTTCCAGCTGGGCCCCGTCTGTGCCAGGCAGCCCCATCCCCAAGTCGAGGTCCCAGCTCTGGCTCCCTAGCAGCTAGGGTCCTTGGGTGGGGGTGGGGGAGGGGGCTAGGGCACAGGGATGGATCTGGGGACAGAAGGGACCTGCCCGGCTCCCTCCCCACGCTGACCTCCAGGCAGAGGCACTGAGGTTTGGAGCAACGATTCAGAGCTGGCACTCCCAACTGGTCACACAGGGCTGCCCGGGCACCCTGGCTAGGCCTGGCGCTGGCGAAGAGCTGGGGGACCTGGGCCACCACTCCCAGGGAATCGGGAAGGGGCTCGGGCCTAGGTGAGGTCTGCCGGAAGGCTTCCTGGAAAGGGCGTTACCTGGGGAGCGGCTGGAGGCCCTGGAGGCTGTGCGTTCCCGGGCCTTGTACGGGTACTTGAGTGTGGTGTCCAGCTGCTTGAAGCTCTCCTTGAGCGAGTGGCACTGGTAGTACTCCACCAGCTCCTGCGGGATATACATGGGCACTGCTGCCTCCGCCTCCAGGCAGTCCTCCTGGGCGCCCTGCCCCGCCTCTGCCCCGGCCTCAGGTTCTCACAGAGGACTTGTCTCCTTGACTCGGGAACTGCCCCCACTCCTAGCCACCCCCCACCCCAGCTCCCAGACAGGGGGCAGGGCGCAGTCAGTAAGGCAAAGACTTGTGATCCTGCAATTTCTCTCCCAAACATTTCTGAAGGAAGAGCCAAGGGAAGAAGGCCAGGACGGAGGGCCGCAGACACGCCCCGCAACGCTCTTCACGGCAGGGAGAGACCGGAAACCCCCACCCACCCAACGGCAGGGAAGTGACTGAACGCCACGCGGCTGCAGCGGGGTTGGAAGAGAGAGGGCCGTCCCCCTGGTGAGTTCACCGTGCCCAGAGGTAAACTAAGGTTGGGTCCCATGTGAACAGTGGCATCGTCTGAAAACGGAACCCATCAAGCACGCCTGGGCTCCACTCCAGGCGGGGGGTCTCACCCTGAAGCAGGAACGTCAGGGTTGCGGGCACGTTGCGGGCACTTTGCCTTTTACCGTGTGCTTTTCTGCAGCCACAGGGGGACGTCTGAGAGCCCACGTGCTCCAGTTAGACGGTCTCCCCACACGCAACACGTGGGATTGAGCAAAGAAACACTGGGTCTAACTTTAAATCACCTTGAGGACCGTTCATGTACTCAGGGCTTTCTGGCTGGGCCAGGACGGTTCTGAGCGAGGCGGGGGCAGGCACCGGAAGCCCCGTGTGCGTGAGCCCGGCCAGCAGCCAGATCGGGAGGCAGCCTCCCTGGGCCTTGGTCTCTGGCTCCCGCAGAGGCTCGGCATGAACGGGCTGTGGGAGGCCGGTGACCCTGCTGTCCACCTCAGGGTTTGGGGGACAGAGGTCGTGACCTGGGAGCTGCCTTACCTGTCCCAAGGTGACTTACAGACCAGCTTTCCTGGATCTTTCTCACAGTGGGAGCACCCCCCACCCCACCACAGAAGAGCGGCCCCTGGCCTAGCGGTGGGGGACGCTTGCTGGGCCCGCCCCACCGGGAGCGTGGCCTGCAGGAGGGGCTGTGGGGGGCCGCTCCTCCCCGGGGGGGCCTCCGTGGGAGACCTTCAGGGCCGGGCCGGGGGAGCCCCCAGGACCACGTACCGAGAGGCTCTCGAATCTCTTCGCTTCTGTGATGTGCACCCAGCTGCCTCTCTCCACCACCTTGATGTGCTTCACCTCGTCGTTGAACCTAGACCAAGCACACAGGCGCCGCGGTCACCGCGCAGGCCGCACGGCCCCCACCCCCCAGGGCTGCGGGCTCACTGCACGCGAGCTGGAGCAAAGGCCCGGGCCCTCGGTCCACACCTCCTGCTCTTCGCTGCTCCCTCTACGGGCCGGGGGAGCCCCCAGGACCACGTACCGAGAGGCTCTCGAATCTCTTCGCTTCTGTGATGTGCACCCAGCTGCCTCTCTCCACCACCTTGATGTGCTTCACCTCGTCGTTGAACCTAGACCAAGCACGCAGGCGCGGCGGTCACCGCGCAGGCCGCACGGCCCCCACCCCCCAGGGCTGCGGGCTCACTGCACGCGAGCTGGAGCAAAGGCCCGGGCCCTCGGTCCACACCTCCTGCTCTTCGCTGCTCCCTCTCGGCCCTCTCCCCCCGCCCCAGCCTGGGCCTGCCGCCGACTGTCTGTCCATCCATCTACCAGGCCACCTGGTCTGTCTGAAGCCCGAACTCCCGGGTCAGCCAAGGCCTCGGGCCCCAGAGCCCCACACCCGGCCTCCCCGCAGCCCCATGGAGATGTCCATCCAGGATGCTGCCTGCTGTCTGCACTGGGGACGTCCCCCTCCCTGCCTCTCCCCGCCCCCACCCTGAGGCTTCAGCAGCACCGTTAGCAAGTCAGAGGCCTGAGGGGCACAGCCCCACCCCAGCTGCTCCACTGCCTCCTAAGACTCTCCTCCAGGCCCCGGCTCGGCTCCGGCTCCGCCCTCAGCTCGGAATGCTCAGCCTCCTGCCAGGGCCCTGCCTGTGTCCCAGATCTCAACTCAAATGTGGCCTCAAAGGAGAGCTCGTTCCCCTTCCCTTCCAAACACCATCCCGCCCCTTGCCAGCTGACTCGAAAGCCAAAGACATCACGAGTACAGAAAACCACACACCCACATCCCCTCGGATGACAGGCACAGATCCTCAACAGACCATCATCATAGTTACTCTCCGCATGCCCACCTGTGCACACCAGCACATAAGAGGGACTTTACACCACGGTTAAATGGGACATTCCAGGAAGGCAAGGTTGTCCCTGGACGAGGCCCTCTGAGCCCCACTCCAGAGCCCTGCGGGCCCGGCACCCAGAAGGTGCTCCAGGTGAGTGGAGCCTCTGCCGCGGACCTGCCGGCACTCCTCACGCGCCTCTGTTCTCCTGGGGCCCTGCCAGGACTGCTGCTGCGGGAGGCCCCACCCGCACTGGGCCACACCCTCACCAGGCCTGTCACCCCCGGCAGGTGCAGCTGGCCTGTGCTCGCGAGCAGTCCTGTGTGCCGGGGGCCCAGGCTGCGTCCAGGTGGCGGCCACTGGACAGCTGCTGCTTTCAGGGAACCTTTTCAGGCGCCCTCTGGTTCTGCATTTTAGAAAGGCCAGCGCATTGTTTTTAGGCCCAAACACTTGCGGGGCCTCTGAGACAGGCCGTGGGGGCCGAGGCAGGTGTCCACTTGGGTGAGGGGCCTCATCTTCAGGCTCAGCTCTCCTGGTTCCCCAGATCCTGACCTGTAGTAGCCAATCTGTACAGCGGGCCCTGCCCTGGATGGCCAGGGTAGGACCACCCGCATACCCCTCAGTAACGTGGGGTGGGGAAAGGGGAGGTCCACACACGTGCACACACACGCGCGCACACACCGAACACACACATCTGTACACATTCACACACACAGCTCACACATGAGCGCACACACACCTGCACACACATCTGCACACATTCACACACAGCTCACCCACGTGCGTGCACACCCACACACATGAGCACACACATGTTCACACATGTACACATGTGTGTGCGCACGGCCTCACAACACACACGTGCACATACATTCACACATGCACACGCACACAAGAGCACACACATCCATACACACATTGACACATGTACACATGTGCGCGCGGTCTCACATGACACACACGTGCACACATTCACACACGCGCGCAAACACACCCGCACGCATGCTCGCACATGTACACACGTGTGCGCACACGGTCCCACATGACACACATGCACATACATTCACATATGTGCATGTACACCCATGAGCACACGCGTGAGCACATACACCTGCACGTTCACACACATTCACACATGTACACATGTGCACGCACAGGTCTCACATGACACACGTGCACACAATTCACACGTGTGCACACACCCATGAACACACCTGCACACGTTCACATGTACACATATGTGCACGTGCATGGTCTCACATGACACACAGGCACATACACATACATTCACACATGTGCGCACACATGTGCGCACACATGTGCACACACGTGCTGGCCAGTGGCAAGTGCTCAGGTCAGCACTGGCCCCCACTGCTGGGGCGCCCATGCCCTCAGCCCCCACTGGGCCCAGATGTAGGGGAGGCTGGTGTAGAGAGAGGGGAGAACAAAAGCTGAAACGGAAGAATGGGAGTGGGCTGTGTGCTCAGGACCTGGGTGTGGCCGCGCTGAGCTCAGTTCTCGTCTGCCCCTAACAGCCAGAGGTGCTCCTGCCTCCTACAGAAAGGGCCCCCTGCTCCCTCACGTCGACGTCTGTTACTCACTTGATACCAGACTTCTGTTACTCACTGGAAGCACCCAGGGGCCCTGCCATGGACCCCCCCGCCCCCAGCACCCACCCAGCAGACCAGAGGAGGGCTTCCCTGGACACACCCCTGCTCAGGGCTCCTGATCCCGCTGAGGCCACAGCAAACTGCAGCCCTCTATTCACCGCCCGAGAAGCGGGTCCAGGGTGTGTCCTGTGCCAGGGGTGACCAGCCACCAGTCAGATCCCATCCTTTGAGGAGAAGACAGAAGACCCAGAAGGGGCAGCTTCGGGGCAGGAGGAGCCCAGCACCAAGGCCTTCGGCTGAAGCCTTTCATGCCTAAAGTGCCCAGTGTGGGCGGCACGTCCCAAGGCCACACCCAGCAAGCCCAGGATCTGGAGGGGACATGGATGCCCCGATTCAGAACAGCACCGGGTCCGGGGTCCCCCTGACCCCCAGCTTCCACGTACTTGATACTTATGGCAAAGCGCTCGGCCTCCGCCGGCCGCTCCCTGATTAGGTAGGTCCCACTGGGGTGGGATTTGAGCAGGTTGTCGGTCTGTTGCCTCTCCATATTTCCAGCAAACCTGGAGCAGAGGAGGAAACGGAGCTGCGTCACGGCCTGAAGGACATCCAGTCGGGCTCTAACCTGCTTAAGAGCCTACTGGGAAGCGAGGCCACGCCCCCCGGAGGCAGGGCGAAAGGTGGGCGGGGCCCAGAGGACACAGGGGCGGGGCATCTGCCGGCCAGCGCGCAGGGTCCAGATAAGGACCCGCACCCAGCCAGTCTACCCGGGTCTCACCCCCGAGAACCCAGGATCTGCAAGAGGCATTCAGGGAAAAGGCGTTAGATCAAAATGTCCTTTCCAAATTCTTACTGTTTAGGAAGAAGGAAAAAACACAAACTGCTCACGTAGGGTCTTGTTTTGTGTCCTAACCCTTTGTGTCTGGAAGCTTTTCCCTCTCTCTATGAAAATAAAGCTCACCCCCTTTGGGCCCCTGTCTCTTCTCCAGGCTTTAAGCCTGACCCCATTCGCACCTCCCTGTAGGGCTGAGTTGGGACTTCTGTAAATGGATTCATCAGAAAACTGAAGTTCTTGTGCCTCAAGTGAAAAATCAAAGGCAAGTCCTCCACCCTCCATATTCAACCGCAGTGAACAGTGTACTAGAGGGAACAGACCCTGGGGTCTCAGATACACGGGTGTGGCAGCTGAGCCCAGGTCCCAGGCAACCAGTGAGCCAGCAGGCCGAGTGATAAAAGCTGGACCCCAGGTCGACCAGCATTTGAGACTCACGTCTCCCACATCCACGCTCACATTTTATTTATCAGACAGCCCCACCTCTCTCATCAAGCACTGTATGAGCAAATACAGTTATAACTTTTGGCCTTAAATATATGCCTCAGATGGTAAAGAATCTGCCTGCAATGTGGGAGACCTGGGTTTGATCCCTGGGTCAAGAAGATCCCCTGGAGAGGGAAATGGCAACCCACTCCAGTCTTCTTGCCTGGAGAGTCCATGGACAGAGGACCCTAGTGGACTACAGTTCATAAGAGTCGACACAACTGCGCGACTAACACTTTCACACCTCCTTTGCTATATTTTATACTCAAGTAAGATCTCATTTAAATAAGATTTCATTCTCCTAAATGTTCTAACCTGATGATGTTTGTTGACAGGGAAACAGCTACCTGGTGTAGAGAATATATATTCTCCCGGTTTCCCAGCGACTCACAGCTGAGAAGGGGAGAAGGGGCCACGTGCAGCTGGGCTCAGCCACCTTGGAGACACGGGGGTGGGGGGGGGCAGCCAGGGAGCCCACGCCCCAGCACAAAGGGGCCCCGCTGACCCACTCACCAGGGGTACGCCGTGTAGTCCATCTCCCGGGACAGCGGCCGGCTGACGGGTGGCTGGCAGGAGAGAATGCTGGGGTCAGTGTCTCCCCGGGGACTGTCCACAGCATGGGGACCAGCGGTTTCCTATCATCAGTGAGCTGGGGGGCCAGCCCTGGCTCCAAGCACGTCTGTGGACTCTCACCCAGAGCCACTGGCCTGGGAGGTGCCGGGACACACCGTCTCTAGGCAGGTGCTCGGCGGGTTTGAGTGAATGAATGAATGAATGTATAGCACTCAACGACCAGTGCACTGTTAGCAGGAGGAGAGCAACCCAAAGGCTGCTGGGACTTCTCAGCGGCGGACAGGAGCGCGCCCTACCCTCCTGTTCCCCGGTGCAGACGGCCGCAGCCCCGAGGGCGGGCACGGGGCCGGCAGTAGTGTCTGCAGTGGAGGGCTGCATCTGCAGGTGACCCATGCCGCTCTGCAGACCCCACGCTGCACCCTCGCTGGCCAGAGCGCTCCCCTCGGCCCCCTCACCGGACCAGAGGATGGGTAAAAACGCCAGACTCCCTGTCCCCACCCCACCCAGTCACCATGCAGGTGGGGAAACTGAGGCCCAGGGCCAGGAAGTGCCTCCCGCAACACCCACAGGCCACTCAGGGTGCTGGCGACATTTTCTTCCTCTGCTCTCTGGCCCCCTCGCCCTGTCAGCAAGGCATGTCCAAAAACGCTTTCTCCTCCACTGGGGCAATGGCCTGTGCCGAAGCAGCAGGCTGGGCAGTGGGGCCGGAGGCCAGGCAGGGCCCGGTGGGTGGACCAGGGTTCCCAGGAGTCTTGCACCTGCCTCCTGCCACTTTGAGAGAAGGTTCATTCTCTCAGGTTTAGCTGTCTTTTCCCAGGGGCATGGGGGTGATGCCGCTCATTCAAGGCTGACAGCGAGGTGCCTTTTGTAACACAGCAGGATCTGCTCCACAGCACTCAGATGAAAGAAATGCCACACCGCCTCTTTTCTAAATAACCCAGTCCCTAGCTCTGCAGCTTTATGGGAGAAGACCTACGAAGGCCCTAAAAGCTGAAGACAGGCATCTGGTCTCTGCCGTGGTGCCTGCTCCAGAGATGCCAAGTTTAGTGTTTTTAAAACCAGCCTTGTCTTCCCACCAGGAGGGCACCCCTGCCTCCTGTCCCAGCTCTGAGGCCGGCTCGCAATGGCCTGAACAAGCCCGGGTGTCCTGAGTGAGAATGATGTTCTCGGCACCCATGGTACCCTGGCCCCATGCTCCAGAAGCTTCCGTGAAAAGTACTCACCCTTCCATCCACAGGACAGGGCTTCACAGACGAGCTGGGGAAATAGCCTGACTTCCTGGTCTGCACCAGCCGACCCTGGGAGTGGACAGAGAGTCAGGGTGTGCGGGACCTGGCCTGGCTAGTCTTGAGGGGAGGCAAGGGGCATCCCAAGGAAGATGAGGGGAGTCCCCGAGAAGCCTGTTACAGCAGCACCTGTCATCACCTCAGCTGAACTCAGAGCCATTCTGGGCAGGAAGGCGAAGGGGGGGCACCCCACTTCCCAGACAAGGACAATGGGGCCACAGAGAAGGGATAACACTCGCTTGGCACTGAGACCAGAGCCCATCTCCTGAAAGCCATCTCCTCTTATCCACACCGGCCCTTCCCAAGCTGTCAAGGGAACACGGACCTCGGGTTGGGGCCTCATGCTCCCCGCTCCTCCCAAGGTCCCCCCAGCAATCCCCACTTTCCCATCAGCCAAGAGTCTCTGCAGGACCCTGTCTCTTATACACATCTGTTCCCCTTCCCTTCCAAACACCATCCCGCCCCTTGCCAGCTGACTCGAAAGCCAAAGACATCACGAGTACAGAAAACCACACACCCACATCCCCTCGGATGACAGGCACAGATCCTCAACAGACCATCATCATAGTTACTCTCCGCATGCCCACCTGTGCACACCAGCACATAAGAGGGACTTTACACCACGGTTAAATGGGACATTCCAGGAAGGCAAGGTTGTCCCTGGACGAGGCCCTCTGAGCCCCACTCCAGAGCCCTGCGGGCCCGGCACCCAGAAGGTGCTCCAGGTGAGTGGAGCCTCTGCCGCGGACCTGCCGGCACTCCTCACGCGCCTCTGTTCTCCTGGGGCCCTGCCAGGACTGCTGCTGCGGGAGGCCCCACCCGCACTGGGCCACACCCTCACCAGGCCTGTCACCCCCGGCAGGTGCAGCTGGCCTGTGCTCGCGAGCAGTCCTGTGTGCCGGGGGCCCAGGCTGCGTCCAGGTGGCGGCCACTGGACAGCTGCTGCTTTCAGGGAACCTTATGTGTCTCCTGGGGGGTGGCTGTGCAGGGCCTCACGTGCTGTCCCCTCAGCACTGGGCACGGTGGTGCTGGCCTGGCCTGGGGCGGGCTGGGGAGCAGGGTGGGAGAGGCGTGGTCTGTGTGTACTGGACTCAGCCCAGGCAGGAGGCCGCAGGGAAAGGGCTCGGACGACGGGCTCTCTGGCGAGGGGACGCTGCTCCCCCTGCCATGTCAAAGCAGACACCCTGACACCCAGGCCCTGCGAACAGCCATCTTCTCTCCACGGTCACCCCTGCCTGGGAATATAGCACTCTCCACTTCTGCCCTGGGGGCTGAGGAGGGGGCAGCTGGGGGCGAGGTCCTCCCGGGACCCACCTCCCACCACTGAGACTCGGGGTCGCCTCTCAGCAGCTCGATCACATCGCCCGTCTGGAAGAGCAGCGCCGGCTTCCCGGGGGGAGCAGGGTTGCCAAGGTAATTCTGCACGGCCACCATCTTGGGACCTGCGGAGGACAGGGCTGCGGAGGCCTGGCTGGCTGACTTCGTCCCAAGGTGCCCTTGGCCTCCCCGGCTTTCTCGGACCTCCTGGGGCTCTTGGAAGTGGACGGGGCCCTGTAGCGTCCCTCCTTGAACCCTTCCCCTAAGACTCCCCTAAGACTCGATTTGTTAAATATCCCAAGTATCAATAAACTATTTATGTATTTATGTGATGAACAGACTCAAGGTGTCACTTCCGTAACAGTAACCTGTTTTTCAAGGGCACTTTATGTATCTTCCTCCTTGGGGTCTGGTGGAGTGCGGCTGGAGCAGGAGACCCACATTCCTCCCGGTAGAGGAGGGCGCGGGGTCAGCGGCCTACCGAGCCACCGGCTGCTCAGGGCTGACTCGGGGGCCCAGCTGCGCCGCCGAGAATTGTGGGTCTCCCAAGCCCTGCTCTGCCCGGCCCAGCCTTGCGTGGGCCGCGTCTGCCAGGTCTGGTTCTGACGCTGGTGCCCGGAGGCGGGAGTGTGGCTTGACTGGCTGCTCGTGACTGGCTTGGACTTTGCCTGCAGCTCGGGCTGCACCGCGCCCAATGCCCAGTTCAGAGCACCCAGGACGCGGGGGATGGGAGAAACTGGAGGCACAGACGCTCGGGGTCTCCAGGCCGCAGCTCAAAGTCTCTCCTGGGCTGAAGGGACCCTGGGCAGGCTGGGCCCTGCCCCACCCTGGGCGCTGTGACAGAAACTGCGACGGCTCCCAGGGGAGGTGGCCATGGAGGCGGGAGGGAGATGGGGCCAGAGGGCGCACAGACCCTGGGGGCCCGGAGCTGAGATCTTGGGGCAAAGCCGGCAGCTGGTGGCCAGTTCCAGGCTCCCAGGGTGACCGCCGACAAGCACGACGGCAGAGAAGGCCCAAGTCCCAGACTCACCTGGCCCCGCTCCAGAGGCTTCCTGTGAAGGCAAGGACGGACGACAGTGAGGACGGAAGGCTGCCCAAGCAAGACACCGCCCACCCCCTACACCCAACAAGAGAGATCAAGGCAGGCGGGAGGAAGCACAGAGACACGTCCTGGACACCCACAGGGGCTTGTGACAGTTCCCCCGTGGGACCTCTACCCTCCACCTTGGTGCCCCTCCACAGCCCCGGGACATCTGTCCTCTTCCCCCTCCCATCCCTGACCATTAACTCCCACCTCCTCCAGGAAGCCTGCCCTGGCCACCCCACCCAGGACACCCCTGCTCAGAGCCTGGGGCTTGTCTTCTCTGTCTGGGACGGGTCTTGCTGCACACAATAAGTGTGGGGTGTTCGCTCCTCCTGGAGGGCATCTCTGCACCCCATGTCAGAGCCTGTTAAGTGCTGGACCGCACAGCCAGGGAAAGACATGACGTCCACACCCCGTAAGTGAACTCAGCAACTTCATCTCTGATTAGTTCAAGAGAGGGCGCTACATCGAATCGGGATGGGAGGGAGGTGGGTGGACGTGTGTCTCGGAGCGGAGCACCCACGGCCACCAGCAGGACGTGGGCAGGCGGCAGCTGGGCAGGGGGACAAGCTGTCGGCCAGGAGGCCGCGCCCAGGGATCCATTTCTGCGTGGTGACCACATGGAAAACAAAGGGCCCTCGTGGCCAACGGGGTCTCTGTGAGCCGGCCTGGCCCCACGAGCCCGAGGACTGGAATGCTTGGGTCTTTCTGGCTCCGGGCACAGCGTGGCGGGTGGTGCAGGGTAGCGGGAAGGGAATGGTTTGGTGGACTCACCGGGTCTGCAGGAGAACCTGAAACGGAAGCACATGGGGGTCAGAGGGCAAGGGGCCAGCCCTGTGGACCGGGGGGCTGTCACCTCACGACGAGAGCTGCTGGGGGTGCCCGAGTGCACCAGGAGGGGCGCATTGAGGCCCGTGGGCTCAGACAAGGATTATGGACATGCATGGCTGGTGACCACGAAAATCCCTGTTACTTCTAACAACAAATTCTGAGCTCTGGTTACGGGGGGCCCACGGGAGAACCCCCCATAGCCAACAGGTTCCCTGCACGAACCAAGTGTGCTCCCAGGCAGCAGCTCCCCAGCCACTGAGCAGAACCCGGGCCCAGAGGGGAGAGAGCCCCGGCTCAGAGGGGAGAGAGCCCCGGCTGACTAGTGACGCCTGCCACGGGCCGGGGACAGGAGGCGGAGGCGGCGAGCCACTGTCAGCCCACCCGTCCTCACTCTCGGGGCGCTCCAGCTTGTCAGACGGAAGGCGAACATCTAGAGATTCTTTCTCCCTGCCCTGGGGTGACCCTAGGGGAGGACACAGCGCCAGGCTGGGCCCCAGCCATCTGAGCAGCTGGGCAGCCAACTCCACCACTGGACAAAGCAAGCGCCACAGCAGCTGACGTGTGGCTGAAGGGCCTTCAACACCACCTCACACTCACGGGCGCAGCCTGCCTTGGGCAGGTGCAGGAATCCGACCCTGAAGTGCAGAGGTTAGGGGCGTCAGGCACCAGGCGGGCAGGCAGCTGGTGCCCCCAGGGGAGGCTTCCTGGCGCGAGGTTCCCTGGGAGGGGCCGGACTCTCCCTGGGACATCCTGGCCCCAGGGGCAGCAGACGGTAAACCTGCCTGGCCCAGAGAGGAACGATAAGCCCGTGGGAGGAAAGGAAGCAGCTTGGACTGTGCAGAGGAGAAAAAGCCAGGAGGGGCTGGGGCAGGGCAGAGAGACAAGAGAGGGGGTCATGCGCCTGCCCTTGGGGGGACCACGACCTCTTAAAACAAAGCCCGGTGCCCACGAGAGGCTCTCAGAGTCACGGGGAGGATGCTGACAAAGTCAGCTTCAGAAAGACACGCCGTGGCCTCTCCGGTGAGGCTCAGCTGTCCGTGCGTGTGCCAGTCACTTCGGTCGTGTCCGACTCTAGCAACCCCCGTGGACTAGCCCGCCAGGCTCCTCTGTCCATGGGGTTTTCCAGGCAAGAATTCTGGAGTGGGTTGCCCTGTCCTCCTCCTCCAGGGGATCTTCTCAACCCAGGGATCAAACCCGTGTCTCTGGCATCTGCATTGGCAGGCAGATTCGTTGCCACTAGCGCCGCCCGGGAAGTCCCCAGCTGCCCATATGAAAACACACAAGCCTCGAAAGGATCGGGATGGGGGCTGCAAAAAAAGGAGGAAGGCGTGTGATGGCCAGGAGCGGCTGCTGGCGCCTGGTGTGATCACGAGTTGCTTTCATCTCCTTTACTTTCCTCCTCACTTTGTATGGAAAGTGGGTATTTAACAATCAGAGGGCGAGGAGAACAGAAAGATTACTTAAAACTTAGGAAACTAATCAGGAAATATGCCAATACTACCTTCGATTATTTCTTAATATGTTCATAAGAGATAATTATTTTCTTCTTTATTCCATCTCTTCTCTTTTTTCGCCTCTCTACTATTTCTAACAAATAAATATGTTAACTTTCAAGACCAGAAAAAAAAAAAGTCAAAAGAAATGAACCATCCAGTCTCTTGACATGAAGGACACGGGCCACCAGAGGGCGGTATCCACAGGCAAAGATGAAAAGCCTCCTTCTCTGGGGCCGGGGGCCAGCGGCTTCCTCCAGCCGGAAGCAGAGCAGCAGGGTCTGCTGGACCCCCGCTGGGCCGGAATGGGCGGCCGCGGGCTCAGCTGGGACGAGGGGCTCCAGGCTCCTGTCGGACCCTCCTCCCCGGTCAGGGCCCTGGGCCAGCAGCCGCAGGAGATGAGCTGACAGAAACCCTCCTGCCCCAGGTGCTGGTGTCTCGGGTGACCAGCAGGCCTGGCAAGTCCTCCCATCTACCCGGAGCGTGTCAGGCCTCTCTGAGCACAGGTCCCCCAGGCGTGGACCGCAGCGTAGCCGCCGCATCTCACGGGGCCGCGGGGGCGGCTGAGCCCACGTGAGGCATGGCGAGCGGTGCCGACGCTCGCCACAGGCCCATGCTTGGCCCCCGGGCAGCCGGCCCTGACCGCGGCGGCTGCGATCTTTCGGAACCGTCTGAGGCTTCCGGCTGCCTTCCAGCAGCTCTGGGCTGGGCACTCCCCCAGCTCATCCCTCAAACCAAGATGATTCAGAGGAACCTCAGCCTTCCCATCTGACAAATGGGCTCGGGGCCAAGGAGAGCCTTGTGTAATAAATGCTGGGCATGCAGGGAAACCAGGGGCCGAGGTGTTCCTCTGTGAAGGGAAATCTCCACGAACTGCCAAGGACGTTCTGTGCCTTGGGCCGGGTAGGGGTCTAGGGTCTTGACTGCTGTGCGGCAGAGAAAAGGCAGAAGGCACAGAAGGAACTGAAGAGGTAGAGAAAAGCCAGCGAGAGGGCGGCTAGGAGGAGGGCTTGGCCGTGGTGCCCCGCCCGCTCTCAGGCTAGGCCTGTGTGCCCAGGGCAGACGCCTCGACTCTGAACCTCAGTTTGCTCATCCGGTCCCTGTCTTGTGAGGATGCCACCGCAGGAAAGGAGAAGGGGGTACCGCTGGTGAGGGATGGGCCAGCCCCTGGACTTGCGCCTCACAGATGGGGTGGGGTCGGTACTCACTGATCTTGCAGGGAGGGGTCACTTCCAGACACTCCTTGTGCGCCCCAACACCACACTTGGTGCAGAGGTAGCCCTGGTAGAAAGTACCCCTGTGCCAGGGGAGGGCGGAAGGCGAGGTGAGCCCCGGCCCACCTGGCTTTCCGCTCCCCCCCGAGCAGCCAGCCCAGCCCCAGAGCCCCCACAACCCCCTCCTGAACGCACAGCCTGGTGCCGGCCCTCCCCTTGGACAATCCGCCTGGCTCTGTAGCTCCTGTGACGGGGCCCCTGGGACAGCCGCCTCCCCTCCCCGCTGGATCCCAAGCACCGAGGGCCAGCCGGGCCCACATAGACGGGCCGCTCCCCTGGGGCCCAGCGCGGTGCTGGGCTCTGAGAATGCAGGACTGGGCAGCGCCAGGCGCCCTCGGGGCCCGGGAGTGGGCAGGGCAGGGCGCTCACCTGAGGAACATGCGGCAGGCTTGGCAGCTGGTGGTCTTGTCGAATGTGCACATCTGGAAGCTGTGGTGGTTGGCGTTGGCCTTGTCGGGCTTGATGTTTGACCTGGCGGGAGGGAGAGTGAGCACCAGGTTCCCTGAGCCCCACTGACGCGGGAGCCCCGGAACCAGCCGGGCTCAGGACACAGCCAGGGGTCGGGGGCCAGGATGCAGAGGCGGGCGCTGCCAGAACTCCCGGGCCTACCCGGGGACCCTGATGCCCCGGAAGAGTCCAGGTGGAGGCTTTCGAGAAGTTTCTGAGGGTGACAGTGAAGGGCTGTCCCTGGACAGGGCTTGGGTGTGGGCCGGGGCAACCCCTCGTCACGGCTCATCAGACCCACTAAGGATG
The DNA here is from genome assembly GCA_006408675.1 of Madoqua kirkii. NCBI lineage: Eukaryota > Metazoa > Chordata > Mammalia > Artiodactyla > Bovidae > Madoqua > Madoqua kirkii. The sequence continues at coordinate 20,707 of SJYC01062428.1, forward strand.
TCCCTGAGTGCGAGCCCGAGATGGAAAAATCTAAATGAATCGTGAGCTCACACTGGGTCCCCTCAAACGTCGTGGGGGCTGAACCCACGTCTGCGATTCACCAGAGCGAGTCCACCAGCAGACGCTCCAGGACAGGGCCGGGAGGGGGAGAGGAGAAGGGGGCTCCAGGACAGGGG
>SJYC01062429.1:0-28662 GCA_006408675.1 Madoqua kirkii
GGGTGGGGGGGGCAGGGGGCTCCAGGACAGGGCGGGAAGGAAGGCGGTTCCAGGACAGTGTGTGGGGGCAGGGAGGTGACTCCAGGACAGGGCGGAGACGGGGCAAGGGGACAGCATGTGACAGAGAGCAGCTCCAGGTGTGAACGCAGGAGCCAGGCATTCACCACGATGTCTTTGGATAAATATTTGAAGTTTTTCACAACAGAATATGGGTAGAAAATTACAGCCCCTGGAATCCTCGGGGCTCACTGCCCGGCTGCCACCTCCTCTGACGTGCCCCCCGTGGGACCCTGTTTGAGCCTCCCAATAACCCCAGAAGCAGCATCATCCTTCCACCAGGAGGGAGGCGAGCGCACCTGCCCGGAGGCCCCAAGCCCGGCCCCCCGCCCCCCCGGGCTCAAGGTCTGATGTGGCTGGGGACCCCCGTGACCAGCTTTCTCTGTGGGACAGCTGGGGCCCCTCCTGGATTTCACAGACAGACGGCTCTGGGGCTTTCCTCAAAGGTGGCCATCTGCAGCCTGGGAGGCCCCAAGGACCCAGGTCACCACCAGTCCTACCAGCATCACGGCCGTTCCTGGCCACTCGCTGCCCAGCCAGACAGGTGTGGGAGGCTTGGCGCCGGGGGACAGGCCTCTGGCTGCTGGTAGATTAAGGATCAAGAATGCCACGCGGGGGAGGGGACTGGCTTCACCCAGGGCGACAGGGACAGGCTGAGCCTCCGGTCACTTGAAGGGCCTTTCGATGAGACGCCCACGGGGGCCGGCCACCCGCACCCCTGCTGCGGCACACTCACATGGCCATCTCAAACTGCTCCATCCACTTCCTCTTCATGTCCTCAGTCTTGCAGAAAAACTGGAAGCCTTGCTTGCCTTGCAGGTGAATGAGATAGAAGCCGTAGGACCACTGCAGGGAGACGGGGCACGCTTGAGCCAGGCCCGGCACGCATGCACACTCGCGCGGCTGCGCGTGCACGCACGTCTGCATGCACACGCTTACGTGTACATGCCCTCAACGAGATGTCCCGGGGCCCTCCAGAATGGCGGCCCACCCACTTCCACTCCCTAAATGTGACGCCAGAAAAACTCACTGGTCTGAGGTAGAACAACAGAAAACAAACAAGACAGGCAGAGGTGGCCACGGGTGACGGGAGCAAAGCCGGGCGGCCCGCCCAGCCCTCGGCCGCCACCGCGCCGGCCCAGCCCTCGGGGCCTCCAGAGGGAGCCAGGGAGAAGCGTTTGGAAAATATGAGCCCGTTTGTGTCAGAAAAGCTAGAGGGGGAGAGGAAAAGCAGGCACGACGGAAAGAAGAGAAGACGAAGAGAAGACGGCAGAGAGGAGACAAAACCCCAGCTCTGAAAGCACCCCTTCCTCAACCCCCAGGGGCTGGAGTGGGGGGCGAGGGGGGCGGCATCATTTCACACCCTCAACTGCAGACAGATCTCTGATCACCAACACGCATCGGCTCATAAGCCAGAGGCCGAGGCGAGGCCGAGGAGAACGCCATGAGCTTGCCTGGCTCAAGCCCACCCAGAGCCCCCAGACTCCACTCCCGGAGCCCCCAGACCCACCCGGAGCCCCAGACCCACCCGGAGCCCCCAGACTCCACTCCCGGAGCCCCCAGACTCCACTCCCGGAGCCCCCAGACCCACCCGGAGCCCCAGACCCACCCGGAGCCCCCAGACTCCACTCCCGGAGCCCCCAGACTCCACTCCCGGAGCCCCCAGACCCACCCGGAGCCCCAGACCCACCCGGAGCCCCCAGACTCCACTCCCGGAGCCCCCAGACTCCACTCCCGGAGCCCCCAGACCCACCCGGAGCCCCAGACCCACCCGGAGCCCCCAGACTCCACTCCCGGAGCCCCCAGACTCCACTCCCGGAGCCCCCAGACCCACCCGGAGCCCCAGACCCACCCGGAGCCCCCAGACTCCACTCCCGGAGCCCCCAGACTCCACTCCCGGAGCCCCCAGACCCACCCGGAGCCCCAGACCCACCCGGAGCCCCCAGACTCCACTCCCGGAGCCCCCAGACTCCACTCCCGGAGCCCCCAGACCCACCCGGAGCCCCAGACCCACCCGGAGCCCCCAGACTCCACTCCCGGAGCCCCCAGACTCCACTCCCGGAGCCCCCAGACCCACCCGGAGCCCCAGACCCACCCGGAGCCCCCAGACTCCACTCCCGGAGCCCCCAGACTCCACTCCCGGAGCCCCCAGACCCACCCGGAGCCCCAGACCCACCCGGAGCCCCCAGACTCCACTCCCGGAGCCCCCAGACTCCACTCCCGGAGCCCCCAGACCCACCCGGAGCCCCAGACCCACCCGGAGCCCCCAGACTCCACTCCCGGAGCCCCCAGACTCCACTCCCGGAGCCCCCAGACCCACCCGGAGCCCCAGACCCACCCGGAGCCCCCAGACTCCACTCCCGGAGCCCCCAGACTCCACTCCCGGAGCCCCCAGACCCACCCGGAGCCCCAGACCCACCCGGAGCCCCCAGACTCCACTCCCGGAGCCCCCAGACTCCACTCCCGGAGCCCCCAGACCCACCCGGAGCCCCAGACCCACCCGGAGCCCCCAGACTCCACTCCCGGAGCCCCCAGACTCCACTCCCGGAGCCCCCAGACCCACCCGGAGCCCCAGACCCACCCGGAGCCCCCAGACTCCACTCCCGGAGCCCCCAGACTCCACTCCCGGAGCCCCCAGACCAGGCAAAGAATCCACCTGCTCACGCAGGAGACACGGGTTCAATCCCTGGTCCGGGAAGATCCCCGTGCTTCGGAGCAACTAAGCCCGTGTTCCACAAGCACTGAGCCTGTGCCCTAGAGCCCAGGAGGTGCGGATGCTGCGGTCCTCAGACCCCCTGCCCCGTGCCCCCAACAAGAGAAGCGACCCCAGTGAGAGACCCCTGCGCCCAAACTAGACAAGATGTGTATAAGAGACAGAGCAGTCATAGCCCAACTTCCTCAGTCACGGCCCTGCCTTCATCATTTATGGCCCCTCCCTCATCAGTCACGGCCCCGCCTTCCTCATTTATGGCCCCTCCCCCAGCAGTCATGGCCCCACCTTCATCCATCATGGTCCTGCCTTCATCACTCATGGACCCACCTTCATCATTCATGGCCCTGCCCCAAAAGTCATGGCCCCGCCCCAAAGGTCATGTTCCCTCCCCCAACAGTCATAGCCCCGCCTTCATCTGTCATGGTCCTGCCTTCATCCCTCATGGCCCCGCCTCCAGCAGTCATAGGCCCTCTCCCTCAGTCATGGCCCCGCCTTCATTCTCATGGCCCCGCCTCCAGCAGTCATGGCGCCTCCCCAGCAGTCATAGCCCCGCCTCCATCAGTCAGGGCCCTTCCCGCACCAGCCCACAGACCCGTCTGGACATCAGAATCTGACAAGCCACAGGAAGACCCATCCAGCGCTTTCGTCCAAAGTGGGAGGGCTGAGGAGGCGCAGCAGTGTCTCTTGCTGCATGGGCACAGGGGCTGGAGCCAGGCTGCCAATGTCTAAGGCTGGACTCTACCGGAGGCCTCGGGCAGGGCCCCCACTCAGTGTCCTCACTGGGGAGCTGGGATGTGGATTTGGAAAAGACTCAGACGAGAGGCCAGGGAGGTGCTGGGCCTGACAGAGCGGCTAGAGGCCAGCCCACCCACCGACCACCATTTGTCCGGCCACCCCACGGCGCCTCCCTCAGTGGGTGCCTGCCCCAGGCCCAGCCCCAGCAGGGCCCACCTTCTTGACATCCTTGTTGTTCATGGGGTCATCAGTCATCTTGTGGAAAAGCAGCTCTATGATCTCCTTCAGCTCGTAGCTGTAGCCCCTCCTCTTGCAGACGATGACCACCTTGTCAAACAGGAACAGGTACCTGTCCGGCAGCACGGCCCGGGACCCGTCAGCTCGCCCAGCTGGGCTCTGAGGTCACGTGACAGCTACGGGTGCCTGGGTGGGTGGCGGGAGAGCTATTCCCTCCTCGAGCCTGAGCCTGCCCCCCTGGCTAACTCTGACCCCTCAGCCAGGTCTCAGCTGCCCAGATACTCCTCCTCCAGGAAGCCCACCTAGGCTCCTGGCCAGAGGCCCAAGGTGCTTATGGGCTCCTCTGCCCCTCGAGCTGGCCTTCCTCGCAGCACTGGCCTCCAACGGTCCCTCCCACTGACATGTGCATTGCCCACTGGACTGGGAGCCCTGTGGGGGCAGGGCTCATATCTGCTGTGACCCCAGCCACGGTCCCAGGCCTGGGACGTGGCAGGTGTGAGCGGAAGGCTGAACACACTAGGGACGCGCCAGCTCACCGGGGGCTTTCCTGTGTCCCGCCCGCCACTCCTGACTGTCCCTTTGGCAGAGAAATCACACAGCCACACCTAGGAGCCTCTGGCTGGCCCCTAGCCCCGTGCAGCGCCAGCCACGGGCAGGGCAGCCACTGGCTGACGCTCTCAGAGAAGGAAGGAAGCAATTAGAATGGAGCAACCCGAAGCTGAATTCCCAGGAAAAGCTGTTTCCAGACCTGCGAGGGCATGCGGTGCCCCTGGGGCTGGGCGTCTGACTCGGGGTGCGCTGGCCCGGGGCCCGCTCCGCTCACCTGTCTTGCTTGGTGTGGTTGACTATGGACCGGACCTTCAGCTCCCCGTCGATCTTCGGTCTCCCAAATTCCTCCAGTTTCACTTGCTGGGAAAGAAAGGAAAAGGCCGTGAGCCCGGGAGCCAGAGCGCGTTCCCTACGTGGAGAGAAATGCAGGTGAGCACGTGCCCAGGGTGGCCCCTTCCCACGGAAACCAAAGGCAGGGGCCGTGGGAGACCAGCCCTGCGGTTCCTGGCTGCTGCTGAGGACGGAGCAGGAGGGGAGGGTGGGGAGGACCCGGGCCTGAGGCCCCCACTCTGGACTCCCCCTAGCTCTGTGCAACAAAGGGCGATTGATGGGGGGCTCACGGTAACAGGCCGCTGTTGTGTGGAGCCCGAGTGGAGACCTAATGGGGAAAGCCAGACGCCCAACCCGGAGAAACCGAATCACAGAGAACAGACTGCTTATTAGACGCAGAGCGGGCAGGGCGGGCAGGGCGTGGGGTCCTGCTGTGGCTCATGCGCCACAGGAAGAGCCTCCGAGGCAACGCCCTCTCTCTGGTTGGCAGGGATTTCAGTTTCGTTTTCCACCTGGTTTGCACCTCTTGCTCCGCTTTGATTCACAAGAGACCGCTCTGGACAGGTTGCCCTGTGCCCGTCTACGCCGACAGATAAAGGAGGGGATGTTGCAAAGTGCTCTGGGGCCGGCTCGCCAGAGTTACGATGGAGGCTCTCAGGATCTTTCAGTTTTCTGTTTTCCACAAGCTTCCAGAGCACGACTGAGCGTGCATCGTGGGGGCTCCCCTGGTGGCTCAGCGGCAAAGAATCCACCTGCTCACGCAGGAGACACGGGTTCAATCCCTGGTCCGGGAAGATCCCCGTGCTTCGGAGCAACTAAGCCCGTGTTCCACAAGCACTGAGCCTGTGCCCTAGAGCCCAGGAGGTGCGGATGCTGCGGTCCTCAGACCCCAGGCCCCGTGCCCCCAACAAGAGAAGCGACCCCAGTGAGAGACCCCTGCGCCCAAACTAGACAGCAGCCCCGCTCGCCACAACCAGAGAAAGCCCGTGCGGCCAGCCAGAGCCAGCGCAGCCGAAAAGAAAGACAAATGGGATTTCAACAGAAAAAGGTGCAGCATCGGTGCCACACGGGGCGGGACCAACGCCCTGCTCAGCGACGCGGAGACCTCAGGTCTCATCCCAAAGGGCAGGACACAGGCACCAGCTCCACCTGCTCGGACGAGGCCCACAGAAAACCGCACACCTGCTCGCCCGCTGTTTAATGTTTGCTATTTAATGAGCAAAACTGCTCGTACGTGAAAACTTGAAAGTCACTGTATTACAAAAGTAGTGCCCGTCCATCCATGGAAAACATCTGACACTCAGAGGGGATGACGGACAGGCCAGGCCCCACCAGGCACTGGCACCACCGCCAACATCCTGGCACAGGCGCCCTTAACCTGCTCTGCCCTTTGACAGGAGAGAAAGGTCGGTCGAGTCGTAACGCTGTCCGGCAACTTTTGTTCTCTTTGCGGGGCGACACATCGCGGTTTTTGTGCCCTGTGTCTCTTCTGACCCTGGTGGGGCAGCCCGGGGATCTGCCCTGGGCAGCGACTCCCCCAGACCCTGTAAGCTCAGGGACCAGGAGGTGAAAATGTGGGCAAGCCAGTGGTTTGTGGCCAGGACGACTCTGCACCCAGGGGCATCTGGCGACGTCTGGGGGTGTGTGCGGTGGTCATCACTTGGGCCCCCAGAGCACGAGACGCTACCGGCATCAAGTGGGCAGAGACCAGAGGTGCAGCCCACCATCCTATGAGTGGGCAGAGACCAGGGATGCAGCCCACCATCCTATGACGCACGGGACAGACGCCCCCACCACGAGCAGCCAGCTAGAGGTGTCAGCAGTGCCGAGACGGAGAAACCCCGGCTAAAGGTCCCGCAGAGTGCACGAGGCCGGGGCTCGTGGACATGGTGCGGGTGAGGGAAACACCGGCCTGCTTGCTGGGATGGCCCGTCTCCCCTCCCTGCAGGACAGCGTGCTCCACCCAGCGCCCGAGGCTGAGCCTCTGACGGACCCGGGGATCAGGTCCCGCGAGGCGTCACCCTGCTGGAGGCCCAGGTGGAGAGGAGAATCCAGGGCAGCTCCCGGACAGGGTGACCAAACCCTCTCCACCGTCCCTCCCAGGGACCGCAGACGGGGGTGGCCAGGGCCCCAGACCAAGAGGAGCCACAGCACCCAGAAGCCGCGTCCTCCTCTTGGGCCCAAGAGAGTCCTGGTCCAGGCCGGGCAGGGAGGGCGGGGCAGTCACGAGCGTCCTTCCCCTCAGACCCCGCCCCTCAGCCAGCGGCCACCTTCGCCACAGGGCACCGGGCCAGCCAGGGTGCACAGCCCGGCAGTTCAAGGGCAGACTCAGCTCCAGAAGCCGCCCCCTCCCTCGGCAGGCAGCAGGGGGCATGGCTGCACCTGCCTCCACGGCCCTGACGGGCAGTGTGTGGCCCCTTTGCACTTATTCAGTGTCAAGACTGTGAAAGTAATGCTTAGAAATTACACCTACATCTACAGAGAGACAGACGGTCACAATCGTCCCCACGCTTTGGGCAGTCAACTCACTCACCAAGTTTTCTATAGAGCTCTGAAATTCGCTGATTTTCTTCAGGGTCTCTTTGTCCCGTTTAACTTCGTTTATGTACATGGCCAAGTCCTGGGGCACAACAGAGGTGGGGAGGGGGTTAGCAGGCCTGTGCCGGGCGCTGTCCAAGGGCCGGACATTCCCGGAGCACAGTCCCCTGTTCTCAGAGGAGACTGGGCCTCGAAGAGATGCAGCGTGAGAAGCGTCACCCACTTAACAAGTTAAGACCGGAAAGGTAGAGCCCATCGGCGGGCCGGGAAACCCCCCATAGACCAGAGCGGCTCCTTTCTACCATCACTCGGCCCCCTTCTCGGTCCTAGTGGAAGAGAGCAGCCAAGGAGACCTGAGCCAGCCCGCTCCTGCGGAGCAAGGGCAGCCCTGGCCCGACTATGACGCACGGGACAGACGCCCCCACCACGAGCAGCCAGCTAGAGGTGTCAGCAGTGCCGAGACGGAGAAACCCCGGCTAAAGGTCCCGCAGAGTGCACGAGGCCGGGGCTCGTGGACATGGTGCGGGTGAGGGAAACACCGGCCTGCTTGCTGGGATGGCCCGTCTCCCCTCCCTGCAGGAAGCGTGCTCCACCCAGCGCCCGAGGCTGAGCCTCTGACGGACCCGGGGATCAGGTCCCGTGAGGCATCACCCTGCTGGAGGCCCAGGTGGAGAGGAGAATCCAGGGCAGCTCCCGGACAGGGTGACCAAACCCTCTCCACCGTCCCTCCCAGGGACCGCAGACGGGGGTGGCCAGGGCCCCAGACCAAGAGGAGCCACAGCACCCAGAAGCCGCGTCCTCCTCTTGGGCCCAAGAGAGTCCTGGTCCAGGCCGGGCAGGGAGGGCGGGGCAGTCACGAGCGTCCTTCCCCTCAGACCCCGCCCCTCAGCCAGCGGCCACCTTCGCCACAGGGCACCGGGCCAGCCAGGGTGCACAGCCCGGCAGTTCAAGGGCAGACTCAGCTCCATAAGCCGCCCCCTCCCTCGGCAGGCAGCAGGGGGCATGGCTGCACCTGCCTCCACGGCCCTGACGGGCAGTGTGTGGCCCCTTTGCACTTATTCAGTGTCAAGACTGTGAAAGTAATGCTTAGAAATTACACCTACATCTACAGAGAGACAGACGGTCACAATCGTCCCCACGCTTTGGGCAGTCAACTCACTCACCAAGTTTTCTATAGAGCTCTGAAATTCGCTGATTTTCTTCAGGGTCTCTTTGTCCCGTTTAACTTCGTTTATGTACATGGCCAAGTCCTGGGGCACAACAGAGGTGGGGAGGGGGTTAGCAGGCCTGTGCCGGGCGCTGTCCAAGGGCCGGACATTCCCGGAGCACAGTCCCCTGTTCTCAGAGGAGACTGGGCCTCGAAGAGATGCAGCGTGAGAAGCGTCACCCACTTAACAAGTTAACACCGGAAAGGTAGAGCCCATCGGCGGGCCGGGAAACCCCCCATAGACCAGAGCGGCTCCTTTCTACCATCACTCGGCCCCCTTCTCGGTCCTAGTGGAAGAGAGCAGCCAAGGAGACCTGAGCCAGCCCGCTCCTGCGGAGCAAGGGCAGCCCTGGCCCGGCCGCCCGCGTGCTGCAGCCTCCCGGCGGTACACACACAGACACACACACACACACACACACACACACACACACAGACACACACACACACACAGACACACACAGACAGACACACAGACACAGACACACACAGAGACACACACAGACACACACAGAGACACACACACACAGAGACACACACACAGACATATACAGACACACAGACACACACACAGACAGACACAGACACACACAGAGACACACACAGACACACACAGACACAGACACACACAGACACACACAGAGACACACAGAGACACATACAGACACACAGAGACACAGAGACACACAGACACACACACAGACACACACACACAGACACACACAGACAGACAGAGACACACACAGACACACAGACACACGGACACACACAGACACACACACACACACACAGACACACAGAGACACACACAGAGACACACACAGACACAGACACACACAGACACACACAGACACACACACAGACAGACACAGACACACACAGAGACACACAGAGACACACACACACCCCTCTGCCCTTGGGTCTCATCCACCATCCTGCCCCCTCCTGTGTCTCCTGCCACCCCAGGAAAATCTACGTCTCCGGTCACAGAGGGCAGGATCTTTGTTAGCCCAGGTCCGGTCCAAGTCGGCAGGCCCGGCCCGGAAAGCCATCTGCCCAGCCTCCCCACTGCCTCGGTGACCCACCTGCATGGCCTCCAGCGCTTCTTTGAGCTGCTGCCTCTCTGGCCGGTCGGTGGAATGGCTCAGAAGTTCCTAGAGGGGCAGAGGGCACCGAGTCACCACCCGGGGCTGGGCCTGCCCTGCACCCAGCACCAGGTGTGCACAGGGAGCCAGCCCCCGCCCCCGGACAAGGCGCCCGTGCACCGCCCCCAGGCTCTGGTCTGATTGTCCAACTCCAGACTGACGGCAAGTCCACCCCCAGGGGACACGTGGCTTTGAGGTGAGCTGTCCCCCACTCTCATGGGTAAAGAGAGGGACGTTAAGACGGCACAAAGCCAGGAGCTGAGCAGAAAGGGGACCTGTGGACTCACTGAGGAGCCTCGCCCGCACCTCGCGGAGACTGCTGGCCGTTCCCCCCAGCAGCCTGTCCTGAAGGGCTTCCTGTTCTCAGGAATGCAGGAAGGTCACGGACTGGGTTAAGAGTCCAGCCCCCAGAGCTCTCATTTCTGGTCTGAGGATGCCTTTCTGTCCCCCGTTTTATTTTCTCTTACTGACCCGAATCGTAATGTTCCCTGCGTATGTATTAACTGGCAGACACTTGTAATACTTCTAAATTACTGCGCAGCTCCTGATACTTATTTTACCGGTTTTTGGGGGGGGCCTTGCTCCCCTCGGCATGTGGGCTCTTAGTTCCCCGACCAGGGATCAACCCCCGGGCCCCCTGCACTGGGAGTGAACAGTCTTGGGCACCGGGCCACAGGGAAGGCCCTGTCTTTCTTCTGGGCAGCCGGCCTGGGCGGTTTCCCTCCGCTTGTCCATCTGTCAGTCTGGCCTGTCTGTGGGCCCCACCGCACACCCTGGGCTCTGTGGGCACTGACCCGCCCAGCCCGGCTCACCTTGAGGAGCAGGTGGTATTTGAGTACCCTCTGCATGGGGACCACCAGCAGGTCCTGCAGCTTGAACTTCCCGTCCTGGACCTTCAGGGTGCATTCCTGGGTGTTGGGGGGCAGCAAGCGGATTTAGCGCATCCTTGCTCAGGGGTGCCAGACCCCAGCACCCCCATCTCCCAGCTGGGGAGGGGGGCAGACCCAAGCCCTGAACTACAGCCCGGTGTGCAGCGCGTCTCTGGTCAGGCTCTCAGACACCCTCCCCCCACCCGGTGTGTGCACAGGGCAGGGGCCTGCCGCCCACACAGCCTCAGGGGTCTGCGGTGGGCCCCTGGGGGCGGATTCTGAGTGACCCTGGCCTGGGGTCTACCCGAGATGCTCAGGGGAGGCAGCTCACACTAAGGGGGACCGCCTCAGGAATGAGGGCTCCCAGGGGCTGCCTGGATACGCAGGGGCAGCCGGCCTCTCCAAGGGCCGTGTCACCTCCCAACTCTGCGGGGGAAGCAGACATGCCACCAGGATTCACCCTGGAAACCATCCGAGCAGCCAGACGCCCCCCGGAAGGCCCGTCTCTGTGAACCGCCCGCTGCCCAGAGGCGGCAGCAGCCTGGACAGGAGCTCAGGCCGGGGGCTCACGGGGTGAGGCTCACGGGGCTGGGAGACGCCACGGCTCCCGGCAGACGTCCACCACCTGGGGCCCCTCAGGGCCCAAACAGACCAGGCTCAGGGACCAGTCGTAGCCCCCCGCTAAGCCAGACCTGGTCCTGGGGCCCGCCCTGCCACGGCTGCACCCTGGGGGCCCAGGCTGGCTCGGGCCTGGGACGGTGACCTCCCCTGCTCACTCTCAACCCCCAACAAAAGGCAAAGGAAAGACACTCATCGGCCAAAAACATCTACAAACATGCCCCATCACTGCCCGTCCCCACCTTTCCAGGAAACGGGCAAGAGGCCAGGGACGGGCGGGCCTGGGCGGGAAGCCCCCAGACCTCGACTTTCTGTCTGAAGTCCTCCTTGCTGGCCAGGAGCTGGTTCAGTGTGTTCTGGGCGTGCTCCATGTGACTGCAGTACTCCCCGTAGATCAGGAGCCTGGGAGGTGGGCACACAGACACACAGAGAGACACAGACACATAGAGAGACACAGACACACAGAGAGACACAGACACACAGACACAGAGACACACACACACACAGAAAGACAGAGACAGAGAGACAGAGACACACACACACACACACACACACACATAGAGACACAGAGACACACAGATACAGAGAGAGACACACAGACATACACAGAGACATAGACACACAGACACAGAGACACACACAGACACACACAGAGAAACACAAAGACATACACACATACACACATAGACACACAGAGACACACACAGACACAGAGAGACACACACACAGACGCACACAGAGAGACACAGAGACACACACACACACAGACACACACACACACAGACACACACACAGACACACAGTCACAGACACACAGAGACACACACAGAGACACACAGACACACAGACACACACAGAGTCACAGAGACACACACACACAGATACACACAGAGAGATAGACACACAGAGAGGCAGACACACACACACAGAGACAGACACAGAGACACACACACACACAGAGACACAGAGACAGACAGACAGAGACACACACACAGACACACAGAGACACAGACACACACACACACACTTGGTGTGAGTCTGTCCTGCTTTCATGACAAGCCATAGGTCTCTCCCTGGACAGCTCCCCGCGAGTTCTCTCTGTGAGTCCGTGTTCCCTCCCTTCCCTGCCCTGGAGGAAGGCTGCCAACCGTGGGGGAAACGGGCACCCACCTTCCCCAAACCTTTCTACCCCAGTGATTTGCTATTAAACTGAGAGTTTTCACATGAAAGTTGATAAAGACCCATCATCTCTGGAAGCGATCAGGGGCTGGAGACCCGGAGATCTCTGTGTGAGATGTGCTGGCCTGTAAGGCAGGGCCACCCCACATTGAGGGAAAGACACACACACAGACACACACACACAGACACACACAGACAGACAGAGACACACACAGACACACAGACACACGGACACACACAGACACACACACACACACACAGACACACAGAGACACACACAGAGACACACACAGACACAGACACACACAGACACACACAGACACACACACAGACAGACACAGACACACACAGAGACACACAGAGACACACACACACCCCTCTGCCCTTGGGTCTCATCCACCATCCTGCCCCCTCCTGTGTCTCCTGCCACCCCAGGAAAATCTACGTCTCCGGTCACAGAGGGCAGGATCTTTGTTAGCCCAGGTCCGGTCCAAGTCGGCAGGCCCGGCCCGGAAAGCCATCTGCCCAGCCTCCCCACTGCCTCGGTGACCCACCTGCATGGCCTCCAGCGCTTCTTTGAGCTGCTGCCTCTCTGGCCGGTCGGTGGAATGGCTCAGAAGTTCCTAGAGGGGCAGAGGGCACCGAGTCACCACCCGGGGCTGGGCCTGCCCTGCACCCAGCACCAGGTGTGCACAGGGAGCCAGCCCCCGCCCCCGGACAAGGCGCCCGTGCACCGCCCCCAGGCTCTGGTCTGATTGTCCAACTCCAGACTGACGGCAAGTCCACCCCCAGGGGACACGTGGCTTTGAGGTGAGCTGTCCCCCACTCTCATGGGTAAAGAGAGGGACGTTAAGACGGCACAAAGCCAGGAGCTGAGCAGAAAGGGGACCTGTGGACTCACTGAGGAGCCTCGCCCGCACCTCGCGGAGACTGCTGGCCGTTCCCCCCAGCAGCCTGTCCTGAAGGGCTTCCTGTTCTCAGGAATGCAGGAAGGTCACGGACTGGGTTAAGAGTCCAGCCCCCAGAGCTCTCATTTCTGGTCTGAGGATGCTTTTCTGTCCCCCGTTTTATTTTCTCTTACTGACCCGAATCATAATGTTCCCTGCGTATGTATTAACTGGCAGACACTTGTAATACTTCTAAATTACTGCGCAGCTCCTGATACTTATTTTACGGGTTTTTGGGGGGGGCCTTGCTCCCCTCGGCATGTGGGCTCTTAGTTCCCCGACCAGGGATCAACCCCCGGGCCCCCTGCACTGGGAGTGAACAGTCTTGGGCACCGGGCCACAGGGAAGGCCCTGTCTCTCTTCTGGGCAGCCGGCCTGGGCGGTTTCCCTCCGCTTGTCCGTCTGTCAGTCTGGCCTGTCTATGGGCCCCACCGCACACCCTGGGCTCTGTGGGCCCTGACCCGCCCAGCCCGGCTCACCTTGAGGAGCAGGTGGTATTTGAGTACCCTCTGCATGGGGACCACCAGCAGGTCCTGCAGCTTGAACTTCCCGTCCTGGACCTTCAGGGTGCATTCCTGGGTGTTGGGGGGCAGCAAGCGGATTTAGCGCATCCTTGCTCAGGGGTGCCAGACCCCAGCACCCCCATCTCCCAGCTGGGGAGGGGGGCAGACCCAAGCCCCGAACTACAGCCCGGTGTGCAGCGCGTCTCTGGTCAGGCTCTCAGACACCCTCCCCCCACCCGGTGTGTGCACAGGGCAGGGGCCTGCCGCCCACACAGCCTCAGGGGTCTGCGGTGGGCCCCTGGGGGCGGATTCTGAGCGACCCTGGCCTGGGGTCTACCCGAGATGCTCAGGGGAGGCAGCTCACACTAAGGGGGACCGCCTCAGGAATGAGGGCTCCCAGGGGCTGCCTGGATACGCAGGGGCAGCCGGCCTCTCCAAGGGCCGTGTCACCTCCCAACTCTGCGGGGGAAGCAGACATGCCACCAGGATTCACCCTGGAAACCATCCGAGCAGCCAGACGCCCCCCGGAAGGCCCGTCTCTGTGAACCGCCCGCTGCCCAGAGGCGGCAGCAGCCTGGACAGGAGCTCAGGCCGGGGGCTCACGGGGTGAGGCTCACGGGGCTGGGAGACGCCACGGCTCCCGGCAGACGTCCACCACCTGGGGCCCCTCAGGGCCCAAACAGACCAGGCTCAGGGACCAGTCGTAGCCCCCCGCTAAGCCAGACCTGGTCCTGGGGCCCGCCCTGCCACGGCTGCACCCTGGGGGCCCAGGCTGGCTCGGGCCTGGGACGGTGACCTCCCCTGCTCACTCTCAACCCCCAACAAAAGGCAAAGGAAAGACACTCATCGGCCAAAAACATCTACAAACATGCCCCATCACTGCCCGTCCCCACCTTTCCAGGAAACGGGCAAGAGGCCAGGGACGGGCGGGCCTGGGCGGGAAGCCCCCGGTACCTCGACTTTCTGTCTGAAGTCCTCCTTGCTGGCCAGGAGCTGGTTCAGTGTGTTCTGGGCGTGCTCCATGTGACTGCAGTACTCCCCGTAGATCAGGAGCCTGGGAGGTGGGCACACAGACACACAGAGAGACACAGACACATAGAGAGACACAGACACACAGAGAGACACAGACACACAGACACAGAGACACACACACACACAGAAAGACAGAGACAGAGAGACAGAGACACACACACACAGACACACACACAGAGACACACACACACACACACACACACACACACATAGAGACACAGAGACACACAGATACAGAGAGAGACACACAGACATACACAGAGACATAGACACACAGACACAGAGACACACACAGACACACACAGAGAAACACAAAGACATACACACATACACACATAGACACACAGAGACACACACAGACACAGAGAGACACACACACAGACGCACACAGAGAGACACAGAGACACACACACACACAGACACACACACACACAGACACACACACAGACACACAGTCACAGACACACAGAGACACACACAGAGACACACAGACACACAGACACACACAGAGTCACAGAGACACACACACACAGATACACACAGAGAGATAGACACACAGAGAGGCAGACACACACACACAGAGACAGACACAGAGACACACACACACACAGAGACACAGAGACAGACAGACAGAGACACACACACAGACACACAGAGACACAGAGACACACACACACACTTGGTGTGAGTCTGTCCTGCTTTCATGACAAGCCATAGGTCTCTCCCTGGACAGCTCCCCGCGAGTTCTCTCTGTGAGTCCGTGTTCCCTCCCTTCCCTGCCCTGGAGGAAGGCTGCCAACCGTGGGGGAAACGGGCACCCACCTTCCCCAAACCTTTCTACCCAGTGATTTGCTATTAAACTGAGAGTTTTCACATGAAAGTTGATAAAGACCCATCATCTCTGGAAGCGATCAGGGGCTGGAGACCCGGAGATCTCTGTGTGAGATGTGCTGGCCTGTAAGGCAGGGCCACCCCACATTGAGGGAAAGCCACGTGGGCAGCGAACGCCCTGCCCACATCCCAGCGGGCACTGCCCACGTTGCCAGGCACGGAGGCCCACCTGCTCCTCAGCAGCCCCAACTCCCTCCCGGGCCCTGCAGACCTGCTCCTGAGCACCTGGAGCCCGGAGCCCCAGAGCGGCCAGCCTTGGGCGCCCCCTTGCCTTCCGCACTCCCCCGGCTCACTCAGCCCGAGGTTCTGGCGGCCAGAGTGTGCGGGCAGCAGGTCCCAGCCCTGCTCTCCTCACCGCACACCCCTCACATCAGCCAGTACAGCTGCAGCCTTCCCAGCCAGAAAACGTCTATTCATCCATCAACACCCTGCCTCACCACTTCCTGCTCCGTGTCCCCGCCCCTCCCCAGCCCTGTCCTCCAGCCTGGTGGGGTCCACAAAGGTGACTGGGTCCCCTGCCTGCCACCAGCTCTGAGCTCCAGGGGCGGGTCTCATTCCTCCCCTGCGTGCCAACATGCAGCCTGGAGCTCCGACCGGCACGGCCTGCACAAGGCCCTTACACACTCGGCTGTGAGTAGCCATGTTCGTCTGTAAACAGGTGACAAGTGAAATCTGACCACGGCCACTTACAGCAGAAACCAAGGGACGCACCCACGCCTGCTCTCAGGCTCACTCACACACACATTGAGGCTCCGGGAGGCGATCAGACTCCCAAGGTCACCAGCAAGGGAGCGGCCGGGCCGATCCCACAGCAAACCCAGAACCCACGTGGCTCCCAAGCCCAGTCTCCTCAGCCTGTGGGGAGGCCTCTTCTGAGTCCAACAGCCAGAACTCCAGGGCCACCCCCCACCCAGCTGCAGAGCAGAGCTGTGGCTGCTCACACCCCCCGCCTCTGACCGCAGCTGGCCCCTCTGGGACGGGAGGGGACTGCTCAGGGACTCAGCTGACCGGCCAAGATGCTCTGTCCTGGGTGGGGCAGCGGTCCCCAAAGTCATGTCCACCAGGGGCCTCGGGATGTGACCCTGGAAACAGGGTCTTTGCAGATGTAATCACAGCCCACAGGGTTGCGGTCAGATCACCCCGGACTAGGGTGGGCCCCGCATCCAAGGACAAGGTCCTTATAAGAGACGAAAGGACCCAGAGACAGAAAGAGGCGGAGTGAGCGTGGAGAACAGACCTGGGGCTACGGCCACAAGCCAACGACATCGGGCCCCGGGCGCTGCAAGCAGCGAGGAGGCCCCTCCCCGCAGCCCCCACAGAGGCAGGGCCCAGCCAATGACATCGGGGGCCCTCGGGAGCTGCATGCAGTGAGGAGGCCCCTCCCTGCAGCCCCCACAGAGGCAGGGCCCAGCGAGACCGGTGTTGGACACTGGCCTCCAGGCCTGGGAGAGAATTAGACTTCTGATGTGTTAAGCCTCCGAGTTTACAGGAATTTGTAGCAACAGCCCCTGGGACACTCATGCTGACCCCTTGGCCCTCTGTCCACACCACGGCGACGTCCGATCACCAGCCCCAGGCCAGGTTCCCTGGGCTGTGGAGTCTGGGGGTGGTTTGACTCTTCCTTGAAAATCCAGAGAAACTGACAGGATGTTCTGAGTCTGTTGGAGGAAGTCAGTGAAGGAAGTGAAGTTCATGGGCCTTCATTCAATCCATAAGCATCTGCTGCTAAGTCGCTTCAGTAGTGTCCGACTCTGTGTGACCCCATAGACAGAAGCCCACCAGGCTCCCCTGTCCCCAGGATTCTCCAGGCAAGAACACTAGCGTGTTCCTTCTCCAATGCGTGAAAGTGAAGTTGTTCAGTCGTATCAGACTCTTCGCGACCCCATAGGCTGCAGCCTACCAGGCTCCTCCGTCCATGGGAGTTTCCAGGCAAGAGTACTGGAGTGGGTGCCATCGCCTCCTCTACTGCTATTGAGTAAAAGTCTCTGAAACGGGGAAGCAGAACAACCCAGGCAGGGAGGGCTTCATGGCTCACAGTCTCTCGGGAGTGCCTGGGACACCCCGGGAAGGCAGCCTTCTCTGACCCAGCCGGATGCAACCTCGCCGGACACTGCTCGGGACACGGCTTCCGTCACAGTGCAGACGCAATCCAGAGGACTCGGCGCCCTTGTCAGGGAGGAAACGGACTGGTTTGTCTCTAACGTGGCCTCCTCCTCCCTAACGTCTGCCTTCACTGACCGTGGCCAGAGTGCCAGACCATCCTCTGAGCAAGCGCCATCATCTTCCTGGCCTCCCTTTCCTGAGCCGGTTGATGTTCATCAGCAGCTCCGTGTGGCTCTGCACCAGGGCTGTGTTATTTAGCCCGGAACGTCCAGTTGCAGCCCCATAAAGGGAAGCATGCAGGCGTCTCCCAGAAGGACTGATGGCCCAGTGCCTCGCTGCGTCACTTCTGCCTCAGTGCACACGACCCCAAACAGATACGGGACACGCTGAACCCCCCTGAATGCCCAAGCCCCATCCCCCTCCCACCCTCGGCTCCCCCATCTGGGAAGGGAGATGTGGAGAGTCTCGGAAGTCTGGCCTTTCCAGCCAAGGGTCCAGGGCAGCCCTCCAGACAGGGTGGCCACACGAACTCCTGTGGGGGCTCTAGGAGGGTAGGAGAGGGCCGTCCCCACGCAGGACCACCCAGCCTCGGGCTTTGAGACAATAGGTCCCCAGAGACGCTGCCCCCGTAAATGGAGATCAGGCAGGGCGCAGCACCGTCCACCTCACGCTGGAGCCAGCAGAAGCCGCAGGGTACGGGAGCCCTCACTCGCCCAGGACCCCTCTCCAGACGCTCACGGGAGCCGCTGGGGTCCTGGGTCAGGGGCAGACGCTCACGGAGCCCCTGGGATCCTGGGTCGGGGGCAGAGATGCTCACAGGAGCCCCTGGGGTCCTGGGTCAGGGGCAGATGCTCACGGGAGCCCCTGGGGTCCTGGGTCAGGGGCAGACGCTCACGGGAGCCCCTGGGGTCCTGGGTCAGGGGCAGACGCTCACGGGAGCCCCTGGGGTCCTGGGTCGGGGGCAGACGCTCACGGGAGCCCCTGGGGTCCTGGGTCGGGGGCAGATGCTCACGGGAGCCCCTGGGGTCCTGGGTCGGGGGCAGATGCTCACGGAGCCCCTGGGGTCCTGGGTGGGGGGACCTGCCTTTCTGAATGATGTCCTCCTAGCAGCACTTGTGCAAAGCCCCACCGGGAATCCCTTCTAAAAACCAGGACTCCCACCCTCCCACCGGGCCACCAGCTCCCCGGGGCCCATCTGGCCCGAGCCTCTGACCCACCAGAAGTCAGACTGTGGGCCACCTCGGTCAGCCCCAGCAATAAATACAGTCTGACTTTAATGTAAACCTCTCCTGAGAGCCTGTCCCTCTGGGTGGGACACGTCTCTTTAGGCCCACGTGGTTAACAGGAGTATCTGCCTTGTCTAAGGATCAAGGCCACGTTACTGGTAGTATAACCTCCAGCAAGAGGGAGATGACTGTCCTCTGCCACCCGGCGCTCGTCACGCCACACTCGGATGCCACCCTTCTTCATCCGCGATGAGCTGCCAGGATCTGGTCCCGAGGTGCTCAGCGGCTTTCCCTGCCCTCAGCTACAAAAGCCTGAATCTCCCTCTCAGCCCGCCAGATCCTGTAGAACCTGGGGCTGCTCCTGAGAGCTGCCTCTACACCCCTTCATTCCTGCTCCCCTGGCCTCTGCCAGTTTCCAGAACAGAGCTCCCAGCTCCCACCAGGGCCTTCCTTTCAGTTTCTGCTGCCCTCACGGCCTCAGGGTTGATCATCTCTCACCCAGGTCCTCAGGGGCCCCCACCATCGGCTCCAAGTCCCTTCCCCACGTCCCCCTCCCCCTGCTCTCATGCAGCCCATAAGTCTTATCTGTGGACTCATTCCCAGGGAGAGCTGAGCCAGCTCTGTTCACCACGATGTCCTTGGCCCAGAGTCTGAATGCCACGCACAGTAGGCACTCCATAAATACTTGGGTGCTGCACACAGTAGGCACTCCATAAATGCCCAGGGGCTGCACACAGCAGGCACTCCATAAATGCTCAGGTGCTGCACACACTAGGCACTCCATAAATGCTCAGGGGCTGCACACAGCAGGCACTCCATAAATGTTTGTGGAGTCGGTAAGTCACCGAACATCAGGGTCATAGCTGACTCAGAAATTGAAGGGAAGTGCCAGAAAAGGCGGGCGCTGGGTGGGCGCAGCGATTCAGCCAGCACACTCTGATGACACGCAGCCGGTCCCCCACAAAGGGGCCCCAACAGAAGGACCCGGGTCCCCGAGGCCTTGCAGGGGTGACTGTCCGCAGAGCTCTTGGTACCAGGATACGCTCAGCTCACTGCCTTTCTCCAAGGTGGAAACATCCATCGCGTTCCGAGGAAAGGAGGCCTGGGAGCAGGTCAGCCCGAGGTCGCGCTTGGATGTGGGTGCTGGGTCTTGCTCATGGGCCAACTGGACCGCGGGGGCCAGGCAGCCACGCCCTGGCACGGGGGATGAGGAGGGTCTCCGGGAGGGCAGCCCCTGAGCACCACCCATCCATCTATGCCTCGGCCACCTGCCCCTGAGCTGGGTTAACGGGCCCAGGGTCCCGCTTCATCCATAGCCGCCCCTGCTCAGTCGAGGCGCGGCACAAACGAGGCGCTGCGCCCGCCACCTGGGCGAGGGTCAGGTCTGAAGCTCGAGTGCGCCAGCGGGGCACTGTGACGTGGGCTCATTTGCACAGTGGGTTGCAGCCAGGAGAAAGGAGAACCTTGCTGGGGGCAGAGGGTGGGACCGACCCCCGACCCCCGGCCTCCGCCTGTGCGTCCTCGCCCGGGCCAGCCAGCAGGCCCGCGCCCGCTGGTCCCCGGAGGAGCCCCGTCCGCTCCCCTCCCCTGGCGCGCGCGTTTGCACGGGCACTGGTGCTCTCTCATGGCTCCCGGGAGCCCCCAGCCCTGGGCCCGAGAGAGCAGGCTGGAGGACGACGCTTGCCCACTCAGGGAGGCACAGCGCCTTGCCCAGAGCTGGATGCACGTAGGAGGCACCTTCAGGGGGTCCCAGGTGAGGGCGCCCTGCAGTAACCACCTGGGCAGGAGGGTTACGAGCGGAGCTGAGAGTCACCTGGCAGACAATGCAGGGGAGCCTCCTGCAGATGAGGTTGACAAGAACCCAGGGTCCCCACCAGCCCCTGGGGGGCCTTCTACAGCTCTCAGGACCCCTCCTCAGACCCCAGGAGTCGGTATTTTTAACGAGCTCCCATGGCTTCAACGAGCAGCCAGGTCTAAGCCCATGAAGATAAAACTCTGTGGGCTCCTCCTCCAGATTCCATGACGGACAGAAAGCAAGGCCCCGTCTCCTGGTGGATCTCCTGAGGTTTCAGCGGCTAAAACCACTGTCTCCCAGGCCCTCCGCAGGGCTGGCCTCTCGCGAGGCCCCTTCACATCACCACATCACCTGGCTTTGTCCTCGTCAGCCTCTCCCCCTCGAGAGCCGGAGGCCGAGGTGTGAGGGAGGGAAGCAGAGGCTGAGATCTCTGCTGGGACGGCAGAGTCATCCTGACAGCTGCCCTCCACACTCAGCCAGAAGCTTCCAGAACCCCAATTCCACGCCACCGCCACCCCCACCACCAGGCTCCAGCAGGCCATTCTCGAGAACAGAAGGCCACCTCCGCACTCCCTCCATCAGCTGGGGTGACAAAACAGAGGCTTAAAGCAAAGAATGAAACAGATTCAGAGGCCACACGGTAGCGGTGTAAGGACCAGGCGCTGCACCGATTCCTAAAGCTGTCACTCTCCCCGACAGCCTGGGTCCCGGGCCAGGGCCGTCACGTCGGGCACGTAAGGGGCACAGGATGGCAGGTGACGCTGCTGGGCTGGAGGCTGGGGGCCTCTCTGCATCCAGACTCCGTCCAACCTCCTGGGCGGGACCCGGAGGAGAGAAGCTGCCTCGGGTCCTGACGAGGGCGTCTACACCCCCTCAGCCCCGTGGACACTTGCCCCGAGGCTGCGGACGCTCAGAAGGGACCCGGGCGCCACTGGAAGGCCCAGTGCTCCGTGCTCTTGGACCCAGAACACAGTCTCCCCAAGTTCAGGGCTGAAGCTGGTTTACGCCAAGACGGCCATGCAGCCGCACCCACAGCTGCCGCCTGCACCCCGCCCGGCCACCTGGGCTCAGCCCCTCTACACAGCCGGCCGCCGCTGCCTGCAGTGGCTGGGGACCAGGCCCGGCCTCTGGTCACCCGCACGGCACCGAGGGGCACAAACACCATCCTTGCCCCTGACCAACTGATAAAGAAGCCCAGGTGTGGCGTCCTGGCAAGGGAGCAGCCAACTGTCCTCTGCCCGGGGCACCCGGAGCCCGCTCAGGCCTGCAGGGGGGTTGAGGGGGGTGGTTCCTGCAGCAGCAGATTCCAAGGGCCACACCCACCAGGCTCAGAGCCCGAATCCCCTGGCACTGGATCCCTGGGGGCCCACAGCACAGCGGGGAACCCTGACGGCAAGAGGATCCCTATCCCCCAGACCCCCAGGGACAGAGGTGAAGGGGCTGCTAGGGCCCCCATGAGGCCCCTCCCGTCCAGGCTGGGAGGGCAGTTTCCTCAGTTTACAAGTGAGCACAGGGCGGAGCCAGAGGCGCCCCGAGGCCCTGTCCACTCACCTCTCCTTGAAGTCCAGGAAGACCTTGGCCAGCGAGCCGCCGCCCGCCATCATGGACACGTCGATGGCCCTCAGGAAGCTGTGATGCACCTTGATCAGCTCCTGGGACGAAAAGCAGCCGCACGTCAGCAGGCTCGGAGGGTGGGGTTGGGGGCGCGGAGGCTCCGGTCAAGCCTCTCGGGGCTGCTGCTGGAAGGACGTCCACGCGCGGGCCGGGTGCTGGGTGCGTCCCCCGGGTGCGATCCACTGCAAGGCTCCACAGCCGGCCACAGCCGCACCAGCCCGTCCAGACACACTGTGGCCAGCTCCAGGCAACCCTGGAGCCAGACCCCAGCCAGCACGCTCGTGATCCACCCGCTGGGTGAGGGAGCGAAGGGGCTCACGGGCTCTGAGGGTCAGTCTCTCCTCCGTGGAAGTAGGGCCCAGCCCCGGGGAAGTGGGTCCACGCCAGAGCAGAGGGGCGGCCGCCACCCTCTGTGTCTATGTTCAGACCCCACAGCGCAGCTAAGGGGCTCAATCTGCTCAGAGAGGGGAGGGGACCGCTTCCCTCCACTGCTAACAAAACCTCACGGGCCCTAGAGGACCTCCAGGGTCCAGGCCTTCAAGACCCCTCAAGTTGGAGCCCGCCTGACATTGGAGTGGGTTAGGACGGGGCCCCCACACAGTGAGCCGGGGCGGGACCTCACCTCCAGGTTGATGAAGATGGCCGCCATGTCCGCCGGGCTGAGCACCAGTCTCAGGGGCGCCATGTAGTTCTGCAAGAGAGAAGCCCTCGTCGCGCCCCGGCCTGGAGCTGGCGGGAGGCGGGGGCGCTAACGGCCTCCCTGGGTCAGGCGTCACAGACCGGCTCTCCATGGGGCAGCCACCCAGCCCAGCACACAGCAGGCTCTGTGCCTCCCGGAGAGCAGGGTGAGCCCAGTGTGGGCCGGGCTGGGATCAGTGTGAGCACCAGACCCCCACCCCGCCAAGGTGGGCACAGCTCCACAGGGGGCCCCTGCACGTGGCGCTGGACTTCAACCCCAAGGCAACCAGGGCAGGCTTTGCTGTCGCTGTCTGAGACATTTGGGGAAAATGAGGTTCCCCCGGGAGGTGAGGGCATCACCCAAGGGTGCACGTGAGGCCAGAGACACAGCGTGAGTCTCTCCCAGCATCAGGCCCTGGGCCTCTGCCCCAAGTGTCCCCCTAGACCTGTCGCCAGAAGGGCACACTCCGCCCCATTCGCCATAGGAGCAGGCTTACAGACAAGGCGCCACACGTGGAACCGGCCCCAGAGGCCCCCCGGGAATGGCCAGCCATCCCGCCCTCCCCGCGCAGGGTCCCAGCCGCCTGGCCCTCTCCGCGGCCGCTGCGTGAGCACTCACGGTGGCGGGATGCACCTGACAGTTCAGATGTGTATAAGAGACAGGGGCAGCGGTGACAGCGGGGGGCACAGGGCCTCTCTCAGCTCTGTACCCCTGCCCCCGCCCATCCGGAGAGCACCGCCACCTGTCCTCTGCCCTCTGGCCCCCTGCAGGCTGTGGGCTTTGCCCAGGCCAGTTTCCTGGGAGGCCTGGGCCCCACCTCCCAACCCTCAGCCTCAGCTCAGACCCGAGACTGTGCTGAGCTTGTCTCTGCCGCTCCTTCCAGCCTGACACTGGACATTGTTGCTGCTTTTGCTCCTGAAATGTGCTGAGCTAGGCTGTCTATGTGTGCGTCCTAGCCCAGAGCTAAGCGCCTTCTGCATACGCTATCACCCAGGCCGGGCACTGGGGAGCTCTTTGTGAGCACCGCCTCACTGGGCGCCGTCTGCACTCAGCCTGCCCTCCGTCAGCTGGGTGTGCAGCAGGGCCGGCCCGTAGGCGGCTGTGAGCGCCCCGCTTCTGGGGCTCCGCCGGGCCCAATGCTGGTGGTCTCTGCAGCCCCGCTGGCGGACGGTGTGATCTGCCAAGTGGCTGCTCAGTGCCGTCTCCCCGCCAGCCTACCCGGTTCCTGGAGGACACAGGTGGGCTTTCTGCCCGCTTCCTGTGACCACTGGGTTTGTGCTGTTTCCCTGTTTCGTGGCATCCTCATGGCAGTGCTTAGAGGCGTGAAAGAGCCGACATTGCTTTCAGGGGAGACCCTGCCCGCTTTCTTTGCAGAATAGGGCCAAGTGTAGCCGTCATGGGGTCCCTAGGTGGGTCCCCACTGTCCGGGACACACAGGAGCCTCCAGCCAGGAGTCCTGAGATGCCCCCGGAAATGACGGTGTTTGTAGCCCTGCCCAGCCCCCCAGCTGGGTCTCAAGGGAGGAAGCAGTCCCAGGGCGGGCGCTGCCCAGCGGGGGAGAACTGTCAGGTGCATCCCGCCACCGTGAGTGCTCACGCAGCGGCCGCGGAGAGGGCCAGGCGGCTGGGACCCTGCGCGGGGAGGGCGGGATGGCTGGCCATTCCCGGGGGGCCTCTGGGGCCGGTTCCACGTGTGGCGCCTTGTCTGTAAGCCTGCTCCTATGGCGAATGGGGCGGAGTGTGCCCTTCTGGCGACAGGTCTAGGGGGACACTTGGGGCAGAGGCCCAGGGCCTGATGCTGGGAGAGACTCACGCTGTGTCTCTGGCCTCACGTGCACCCTTGGGTGATGCCCTCACCTCCCGGGGGAACCTCATTTTCCCCAAATGTCTCAGACAGCGACAGCAAAGCCTGCCCTGGTTGCCTTGGGGTTGAAGTCCAGCGCCACGTGCAGGGGCCCCCTGTGGAGCTGTGCCCACCTTGGCAGGGTGGGGGTCTGGTGCTCACACTGATCCCAGCCCGGCCCACACTGGGCTCACCCTGCTCTCCGGGAGGCACAGAGCCTGCTGTGTGCTGGGCTGGGTGGCTGCCCCATGGAGAGCCGGTCTGTGACGCCTGACCCAGGGAGGCCGTTAGCGCCCCCGCCTCCCGCCAGCTCCAGGCCGGGGCGCGACGAGGGCTTCTCTCTTGCAGAACTACATGGCGCCCCTGAGACTGGTGCTCAGCCCGGCGGACATGGCGGCCATCTTCATCAACCTGGAGGTGAGGTCCCGCCCCGGCTCACTGTGTGGGGGCCCCGTCCTAACCCACTCCAATGTCAGGCGGGCTCCAACTTGAGGGGTCTTGAAGGCCTGGACCCTGGAGGTCCTCTAGGGCCCGTGAGGTTTTGTTAGCAGTGGAGGGAAGCGGTCCCCTCCCCTCTCTGAGCAGATTGAGCCCCTTAGCTGCGCTGTGGGGTCTGAACATAGACACAGAGGGTGGCGGCCGCCCCTCTGCTCTGGCGTGGACCCACTTCCCCGGGGCTGGGCCCTACTTCCACGGAGGAGAGACTGACCCTCAGAGCCCGTGAGCCCCTTCGCTCCCTCACCCAGCGGGTGGATCACGAGCGTGCTGGCTGGGGTCTGGCTCCAGGGTTGCCTGGAGCTGGCCACAGTGTGTCTGGACGGGCTGGTGCGGCTGTGGCCGGCTGTGGAGCCTTGCAGTGGATCGCACCCGGGGGACGCACCCAGCACCCGGCCCGCGCGTGGACGTCCTTCCAGCAGCAGCCCCGAGAGGCTTGACCGGAGCCTCCGCGCCCCCAACCCCACCCTCCGAGCCTGCTGACGTGCGGCTGCTTTTCGTCCCAGGAGCTGATCAAGGTGCATCACAGCTTCCTGAGGGCCATCGACGTGTCCATGATGGCGGGCGGCGGCTCGCTGGCCAAGGTCTTCCTGGACTTCAAGGAGAGGTGAGTGGACAGGGCCTCGGGGCGCCTCCGGCTCCGCCCTGTGCTCACTTGTAAACTGAGGAAACTGCCCTCCCAGCCTGGACGGGAGGGGCCTCATGGGGGCCCTAGCAGCCCCTTCACCTCTGTCCCTGGGGGTCTGGGGGATAGGGATCCTCTTGCCGTCAGGGTTCCCCGCTGTGCTGTGGGCCCCCAGGGATCCAGTGCCAGGGGATTCGGCTCTGAGCCTGGTGGGTGTGGCCCTTGGAATCTGCTGCTGCAGGAACCACCCCCCTCAACCCCCCTGCAGGCCTGAGCGGGCTCCGGGTGCCCCGGGCAGAGGACAGTTGGCTGCTCCCTTGCCAGGACGCCACACCTGGGCTTCTTTATCAGTTGATCAGGGGCAAGGATGGCGTTTGTGCCCCTCGGTGCCGTGCGGGTGACCACAGGCCGGGCCTGGTCCCCAGCCACTGCAGGCAGCGGCGGCCGGCTGTGTAGAGGGGCCGAGCCCAGGTGGCCGGGCGGGGTGCAGGCGGCAGCTGTGGGTGCGGCTGCATGGCCGTCTTGGCGTAAACCAGCTTCAGCCCTGAACTTGGGGAGACTGTGTTCTGGGTCCAAGAGCACGGAGCACTGGGCCTTCCAGTGGCGCCCGGGTCCCTTCTGAGCGTCCGCAGCCTCGGGGCAAGTGTCCACGGGGCTGAGGGGGTGTAGACGCCCTCGTCAGGACCCGAGGCAGCTTCTCTCCTCCGGGTCCCGCCCAGGAGGTTGGACGGAGTCTGGATGCAGAGAGGCCCCCAGCCTCCAGCCCAGCAGCGTCACCTGCCATCCTGTGCCCCTTACGTGCCCGACGTGACGGCCCTGGCCCGGGACCCAGGCTGTCGGGGAGAGTGACAGCTTTAGGAATCGGTGCAGCGCCTGGTCCTTACACCGCTACCGTGTGGCCTCTGAATCTGTTTCATTCTTTGCTTTAAGCCTCTGTTTTGTCACCCCAGCTGATGGAGGGAGTGCGGAGGTGGCCTTCTGTTCTCGAGAATGGCCTGCTGGAGCCTGGTGGTGGGGGTGGCGGTGGCGTGGAATTGGGGTTCTGGAAGCTTCTGGCTGAGTGTGGAGGGCAGCTGTCAGGATGACTCTGCCGTCCCAGCAGAGATCTCAGCCTCTGCTTCCCTCCCTCACACCTCAGCCTCCGGCTCTCGAGGGGGAGAGGCTGACGAGGACAAAGCCAGGTGATGTGGTGATGTGAAGGGGCCTCGCGAGAGGCCAGCCCTGCGGAGGGCCTGGGAGACAGTGGTTTTAGCCGCTGAAACCTCAGGAGATCCACCAGGAGACGGGGCCTTGCTTTCTGTCCGTCATGGAATCTGGAGGAGGAGCCCACAGAGTTTTATCTTCATGGTGCTTAGACCTGGCTGCTCGTTGAAGCCATGGGAGCTCGTTAAAAATACCGACTCCTGGGGTCTGAGGAGGGGTCCTGAGAGCTGTAGAAGGCCCCCCAGGGGCTGGTAGGGACCCTGGGTTCTTGTCAACCTCATCTGCAGGAGGCTCCCCTGCATTGTCTGCCAGGTGACTCTCAGCTCCGCTCGTAACCCTCCTGCCCAGGTGGTTACTGCAGGGCGCCCTCACCTGGGACCCCCTGAAGGTGCCTCCTACGTGCATCCAGCTCTGGGCAAGGCGCTGTGCCTCCCTGAGTGGGCAAGCGTCGTCCTCCAGCCTGCTCTCTCGGGCCCAGGGCTGGGGGCTCCCGGGAGCCATGAGAGAGCACCAGTGCCCGTGCAAACGCGCGCGCCAGGGGAGGGGAGCGGACGGGGCTCCTCCGGGGACCAGCGGGCGCGGGCCTGCTGGCTGGCCCGGGCGAGGACGCACAGGCGGAGGCCGGGGGTCGGGGGTCGGTCCCACCCTCTGCCCCCAGCAAGGTTCTCCTTTCTCCTGGCTGGAACCCACTGTGCAAATGAGCCCACGTCACAGTGCCCCGCTGGCGCACTCGAGCTTCAGACCTGACCCTCGCCCAGGTGGCGGGCGCAGCGCCTCGTTTGTGCCGCGCCTCGACTGAGCAGGGGCGGCTATGGATGAAGCGGGACCCTGGGCCCGTTAACCCAGCTCAGGGGCAGGTGGCCGAGGCATAGATGGATGGGTGGTGCTCAGGGGCTGCCCTCCCGGAGACCCTCCTCATCCCCCGTGCCAGGGCGTGGCTGCCTGGCCCCCGCGGTCCAGTTGGCCCATGAGCAAGACCCAGCACCCACATCCAAGCGCGACCTCGGGCTGACCTGCTCCCAGGCCTCCTTTCCTCGGAACGCGATGGATGTTTCCACCTTGGAGAAAGGCAGTGAGCTGAGCGTATCCTGGTACCAAGAGCTCTGCGGACAGTCACCCCTGCAAGGCCTCGGGGACCCGGGTCCTTCTGTTGGGGCCCCTTTGTGGGGGGACCGGCTGCGTGTCATCAGAGTGTGCTGGCTGAATCGCTGCGCCCACCCAGCGCCCGCCTTTTCTGGCACTTCCCTTCAATTTCTGAGTCAGCTATGACCCTGATGTTCGGTGACTTACCGACTCCACAAACATTTATGGAGTGCCTGCTGTGTGCAGCCCCTGAGCATTTATGGAGTGCCTAGTGTGTGCAGCACCTGAGCATTTATGGAGTGCCTGCTGTGTGCAGCCCCTGGGCATTTATGGAGTGCCTACTGTGTGCAGCACCCAAGTATTTATGGAGTGCCTACTGTGCGTGGCACTCAGACTCTGGGCCAAGGACATCGTGGTGAACAGAGCTGGCTCAGCTCTCCCTGGGAATGA
>SJYC01062430.1:0-53503 GCA_006408675.1 Madoqua kirkii
CTCCCGGAGAGCAGGGTGAGCCCAGTGTGGGCCGGGCTGGGATCAGTGTGAGCACCAGACCCCCACCCCGCCAAGGTGGGCACAGCTCCACAGGGGGCCCCTGCACGTGGCGCTGGACTTCAACCCCAAGGCAACCAGGGCAGGCTTTGCTGTCGCTGTCTGAGACATTTGGGGAAAATGAGGTTCCCCCGGGAGGTGAGGGCATCACCCAAGGGTGCACGTGAGGCCAGAGACACAGCGTGAGTCTCTCCCAGCATCAGGCCCTGGGCCTCTGCCCCAAGTGTCCCCCTAGACCTGTCGCCAGAAGGGCACACTCCGCCCCATTCGCCATAGGAGCAGGCTTACAGACAAGGCGCCACACGTGGAACCGGCCCCAGAGGCCCCCCGGGAATGGCCAGCCATCCCGCCCTCCCCGCGCAGGGTCCCAGCCGCCTGGCCCTCTCCGCGGCCGCTGCGTGAGCACTCACGGTGGCGGGATGCACCTGACAGTTCTCCCCCGCTGGGCAGCGCCCGCCCTGGGACTGCTTCCTCCCTTGAGACCCAGCTGGGGGGCTGGGCAGGGCTACAAACACCGTCATTTCCGGGGGCATCTCAGGACTCCTGGCTGGAGGCTCCTGTGTGTCCCGGACAGTGGGGACCCACCTAGGGACCCCATGACGGCTACACTTGGCCCTATTCTGCAAAGAAAGCGGGCAGGGTCTCCCCTGAAAGCAATGTCGGCTCTTTCACGCCTCTAAGCACTGCCATGAGGATGCCACGAAACAGGGAAACAGCACAAACCCAGTGGTCACAGGAAGCGGGCAGAAAGCCCACCTGTGTCCTCCAGGAACCGGGTAGGCTGGCGGGGAGACGGCACTGAGCAGCCACTTGGCAGATCACACCGTCCGCCAGCGGGGCTGCAGAGACCACCAGCATTGGGCCCGGCGGAGCCCCAGAAGCGGGGCGCTCACAGCCGCCTACGGGCCGGCCCTGCTGCACACCCAGCTGACGGAGGGCAGGCTGAGTGCAGACGGCGCCCAGTGAGGCGGTGCTCACAAAGAGCTCCCCAGTGCCCGGCCTGGGTGATAGTGTATGCAGAAGGCGCTTAGCTCTGGGCTAGGACGCACACATAGACAGCCTAGCTGAGCACATTTCAGGAGCAAAAGCAGCAACAATGTCCAGTGTCAGGCTGGAAGGAGCGGCAGAGACAAGCTCAGCACAGTCTCGGGTCTGAGCTGAGGCCGAGGGTTGGGAGGTGGGGCCCAGGCCTCCCAGGAAACTGGCCTGGGCAAAGCCCACAGCCTGCAGGGGGCCAGAGGGCAGAGGACAGGTGGCGGTGCTCTCCGGATGGGTGGGGGCAGGGGTACAAAGCTGAGAGAGGCCCTGCGCCCCCCGCTGTCACCGCTGCCCCGCGCCCCTGCCTGGGGAGAGGCCCCGGGAGGCAGGGCCCAGGGCGGCCCCGGCAGCCAGCCACCTTCTCGATGTCCTCCAGCGTCCGGTGGTACTTGGCCTCCGTCTCCTGGATCTCCAGCAGGCAACAGTTCCTCTTGTCATCCTCTGTCATGCCCATTTTCTAGGAGAGGACACAGGACGTCAGCCAGGCCCCTGCCGTGCCCCCGCTCAGCTGGGGGTCGCCGAGTGCGGGGCGGGTGCAATGGGGGACGGCGTGCCCCTCCCGTCCTTCCTGGGGACAGGGCCGCTGAGGCCAGCGCAGGGGGCGTGGCATGACCCTGAGGATGGTGACAGCACAGGAGGGACAGGACCCCCCAGGCGGGCCACCCCCTCCAGCACACGCAGCAGGCAGCACATGCTTAACGCGCCCACTGTGCGCACGAGGAGAGGCTCTGACCGGCTCCCTGGGGACCCGCGTCCACCAACCCAGATTGTCAGTGCCTTGGAGAAAGGGGCCAATCCCTGGCAGAGCCAGACGTTCCAAATACCCAGCGGTCTCTGATCTGTGCAGAGCTCAGAGCCCATCGGCAGGGGTCCCTGGGACAGGCCCTTGTGGGGGGGCCTCTGGGGCGGGACTGAGCAAGATAACGCAGCCACAGGGGCCAGGGGAGGAGTCGCAGGGGGATGACTGTCGGGGTGACTGGACGGTCCAGCCCTTCTCCTTTTTGGCCGAGAGAATACTGGACGGGCGACACATCGGCCATTTGGACTCAAATCCGCCCTAACATCATCCTTCTTTTCCAAAAAATGCCCCAGGGCCCCGAGTGGGCTGGCTGGGGCCACAGCACTCCAAAGCAGCCTGTCAAGTGGGCACATGACCCGGGCTCATTCCCAAAGCCCGAAGCCCTGCTCAGCCTGGGGACTTGGTGTGCAGGGCCCACGACCCCCTAAAACTGCATCTAAGAATGTGGAGCCCAACAGCGTCTCCCTGGGGAGGGGCCTGGGGTTGTTGCAAAGAGCACTGAGGCTTCCTGAAGGTGCAGGAAGACGGAGCTGGCAGACCTGAGCCGGGCCCCTCCCAGCCACTTACCTGCATGTGCCTAATCTGAAAGCGTGGGGAACAAGCAGAAAGGCCAGTTAGCAGCGCTTGCTCCTACTCAAGCCGCGCTTGGGGAGGCCAGGGAGCTCGCTGACAGACACCAGACCCAGGGATCAGGCCACACTCGCCACCTGCCGAACGCCAGCCCGGCAAGATGGGAGGACGGCACTGGGACGGGGACAGACTGGGACAGGGACAGAGGGGGACGGGGTCAGACGAGGACGAGGTCAGACTGGGACGGGGTCAGGCTGGGATGGGGTCAGACTGGGATGGGGATAGTCTGGGATACAGGACAGACTGAGACAGGGACAGACTGGGATGGGGTCAGGCTGGGACGGGGTCAGGCTGGGACGGGGTCAGCACTGGGACCGAGTGGGTGGCACCTTCCCCCATCCCGGGCCAGGCTCTGCGTGGCACCTGCCATGCCCTGGGTTTATCTTCCTTTAGAGACATCACTATCTCCCGTATCTTCCACTCAAACTGTTCGGATAGCTCCAGACATGATGCAAAAGGAAATAAAGCCAGCTTTTGTCTCTGGGGACCTGCCATGTGGAGGAGGCCCGCCCTGCCTGGTGGACCAGTGTGAGCCCAGCGCCAAGCCTGGGGAAGCTAAGCGTCACTGGGCAGGTGGGACGCCAGCCTGTCCCCAGGACACAGGCAGGCACCCCCCAGGCCTGCAGATGCCCGGGGTTCTGTACATCCCTTCAGGACCAGAAACAGCAGTGGGTCCTGGGGTTTCTGTGGGCCAGGGGCAGATGTGGTCTCTCAGGAGCCAGCTGGGGGGGGTGCCCCCAGGAAACCACATGGGCCACTGCACCCACGTGCCTTTCCCTGATCCATGGACACCTCGCTCCCAAAGCCTGGGGAGTGAGCGGGCCCCACCTCAGCTTGCTGCCAAACGCGGGGGCGGGCCTGCCTTTCAGACCAGCTCCAGGGAGGCAAAAGGGAGACCTCCAGCCCCCTGAGCCCACTTCCCTGGAAGGTTCAAGAGCAGGACTGCCTGGGCAGACGGGCATCCTGGGGTCACAGACACATCCCTGACTCTCTAGAGTGAGATTCCCAGTGATCGTGGAGAAGGAAATCCACCTTCAGACCCTCGAGGGGCAAAATGAGAAACCTCTTCTGGAGTCTGGGGCTGTGAGCTGGCTGCCCGGCATCTCGGCGCCTCACGGCAGAGGGCAAGGCCTCTGAAAGTCTTGCTTCTGCATCACCAATGCTCAACCCCACACCGAGGGAAACACCAAAACTTGAGTTCGGAAAAATTCCCCGCATTTCTTTGGTGAAAGCAAAAGCCAGCAAGAGCGTCTAGAGTTGTCAAGGGGCATCTCGCCCACCCCCAGGAGTCTGGGGGTGCAAGGCGGCTGGAGTCCACCCCACCAGGTCCCCGTCTCCCATCCTGGCCCGGCAGGACCCCCTCTCCAGCTGAGCAGCTGCACACACAGGCATCAAGGGGTGACTGCCGACGGCTGGAAATGAACACCCTCGTGCAGGAAGGTGCCCAGCCGGCTGACTGAGCCCACAGCGCCTCATGCCTCTGCACAGCGGGGCAGGGGTCCAGCTGCCTGACGTCAGCACTGAGTTTCCGCCCCAGGCTCCCTGGGCAGGAGGGACTCGGGGTCCTGCACGCCTTCTGGGGGAGAATTCCACAGCAACGTGCCCGGGGCGGTGGGGTGATGGGGGCGGTGCCTCCCAGTCTCCCGGGAACATTTCAGGGGAAAGGGGCACCTGGCTGGGGAGGAACGGGGCCCCGCTCGGGGGCTCAGCCATGGGGCTGGCGCAGAGGCTGGGCGGCGCAGCGGCGGGCTCACCATGGGCTGCTGCACCTCCACCTTGATGATGTCCTCGTAGATGTCGTCCCCGTCATCCTCGCACGGGACGCAGTCATAGATGTCCTCCCCCACGCCATGCTCACTGTGGGGAGGCAGAGGGGTCAGAGGCGGGGGCTGAAGCCACGGCCACGGGGGCGCCAGCCCACAGGGCCTCCTGGAGAGGAGAGGCCGTCGGGGCCACCGAGGGCCTCACCCTCTCAGCCTCAGCGTCTAGAGTTGTCAAGGGGCATCTCGCCCACCCCCAGGAGTCTGGGGGTGCAAGGCGGCTGGAGTCCACCCCACCAGGTCCCCGTCTCCCATCCTGGCCCGGCAGGACCCCCTCTCCAGCTGAGCAGCTGCACACACAGGCATCAAGGGGTGACTGCCGACGGCTGGAAATGAACACCCTCGTGCAGGAAGGTGCCCAGCCGGCTGACTGAGCCCACAGCGCCTCATGCCTCTGCACAGCGGGGCAGGGGTCCAGCTGCCTGACGTCAGCACTGAGTTTCCGCCCCAGGCTCCCTGGGCAGGAGGGACTCGGGGTCCTGCACGCCTTCTGGGGGAGAATTCCACAGCAACGTGCCCGGGGCGGTGGGGTGATGGGGGCGGTGCCTCCCAGTCTCCCGGGAACATTTCAGGGGAAAGGGGCACCTGGCTGGGGAGGAACGGGGCCCCGCTCGGGGGCTCAGCCATGGGGCTGGCGCAGAGGCCGGGCGGCGCAGCGGCGGGCTCACCATGGGCTGCTGCACCTCCACCTTGATGATGTCCTCGTAGATGTCGTCCCCGTCATCCTCGCACGGGACGCAGTCATAGATGTCCTCCCCCACGCCATGCTCACTGTGGGGAGGCAGAGGGGTCAGAGGCGGGGGCTGAAGCCACGGCCACGGGGGCGCCAGCCCACAGGGCCTCCTGGAGAGGAGAGGCCGTCGGGGCCACCGAGGGCCTCACCCTCTCAGCCTCCACCTCCCAGTCCAGAGACGGGGTGCAGCACCTGCCTTCCGAGGCTTCTGGGATCTCAATTTCAGGCAGCCTCGGGCTCTGCCTGCTGCCCGTCTGGAAGGTCTCCACCACGACAAAGCGCACCCACCCCAGTCACTTAGCAAATGCTGGGGATACCCGACGGGAGGCTGCGGGCAAGACGCTGCCGTAACAGGTGGTGCCCAGCTCTGGGGACCAAAAATGCCCTTCCCCGCCCACAGCTGGGACCTGGAGCCCCACGAGCTCGTGGCTCAGCCCAGAGTCTCCCAGCCCTGCAGTCCAAGTGTGAAGGTCAAAGTGCAGAAGTCGCAGGCACGTGGACATCTTCCCTGCCAAGAGGCCAGGGAGCCGGGCAGAGAAGGACACAAAGCTTGCAATGTGCCTTTCCAAACGAGCAAGGGAGATCCCGGCCTTCCCCGTGGCTCAGCGGCAGAGAATCGCCTGCAGTGCAGGAGATCCAGGTTTGATCCCGGGGTGGGGAAGATCCCCTGGAGGAGGGCACGGCAGCCCGCTCCAGAGTTCTCGCCTGGAGAATCCCACGGACAGAGGAGCCCCGAGGGCTACAGTGCGCGGGGTCGCACAGAGCTGGGCGTGACTGGAATGCTTGAGCACAGGCTCAGGGCGGTCACTGCTCGGCTCAGAATTCACCGCACTTGTTTCCGCTCATGAGCTCGACCAACAAGCCATCTCCTCTGACCTGCGAGAATCAAGTCATGAGACACCTCCTCCAAGAGGCCTTCCGGGACCTCCGCCCACTGCCATCCCGGACTCTCCCCAGCGCTCTCCTCTCACGGCACCTCCAGTTATTCCACACATGCCCGTGGGTGAGCCTGTCTCACCCCAAGACGAAACCCAACTTTGTAATCCCTTCTGATCTCCACGCCTGATACAAGGTAGGTGCTCAACTTTCACCGAATCAGCAAATGAGCCCATGGGACTGCCCAGCAGCTCCCGCAAGCCTGGCACACACAGCCCACTCCTGAGCCCAAGGGTCACTCTGGCCTGGGGCGTCACCGGGCCTGGGGTAGCCAGCTCTTCAGCCTGCGGTGGGGTCTGTCCTCAGGGGTCTCAGCAGGCCAGCTCACCACAGAGGCCCACGCCGCCAGCCCCCTGTGAGCCTCTCTGCGGGGTACAGCCTCCCCAGCTGGACTGAGGCTAGCCAAGTTCTCCTCCGAAAGGCATCAGGATGAGGTGGGCCACTGCCCAAGCAGGAAGCGGCCAAGGAGAGAGGAGAACAACACCAGCCGCTTGTAGGAATGGGTCTCTGGCCACGTCCCAAACTGAGCTCTTGAATATTAGCTGCTATTCTGGAGGCGAGGGCAGGCAGGGCCTCCGGGGTTGGGAAGAGAGCTCTCTGCAAGCCTAGCAGAGAGGAGGCCGTGCCGTTCTAGGGAAGATCTAGGCAGCCAGAGGGGCCTGGTCTCCCCGGAGCCCTGGATGCCACCCCAGCTCACTGCGATGGGCATAGCAGAAGCATCGGACGTCCCTCTGCGGGGAGGGGGGCAGCCAGCGCCCATCCTGGTGAGACCCCGCAGCTGATGGGCAGGGGCCGGGATGGGACACGGCTGCTCTGGGGGACCTCCCCTAGTGTTTCAGAACCTCTCCAAGTGTGAGGAAGCAGAAAACGGGCAGAGAACACGGCCGGATTGCACGGTGCTGCACCAGCTAACGGAGCCCCCCAACGCTTACGTGAGCAGCCACCCACCCACAGAGGGGCGGACAGGATGTCAGAGCACGCGCGGGCCCTCGAAAAACACACATCTGCTTTTCAACTCAACGCCACCTGGGAGGCGGGACGCGCTGGCACCATTTCACAGATTAGGGTGACACACTGAGGCTCCGCGGCAGCTACGGGGAGGCGCTGGGGGCGAGCTTGGCCAGCCTGGTCCTTCCTGCCCTCTCCCGCCGCCCTCCACCCTCCACAGCAAGCTGCGTATCTGGATGTCGGCAGTCCCGAGAACTGGGGTGCAAATCAGCACCCAGACGGTGACAGAGCCCCATCTCCCGTCAGAAGCAACGAGAAGGCAGAGGCGCGTGTCGGTCACCCGAGGTGGGCCCTGGGAACGGTCGCTCGCGTTCACATGCACCACCCCCTCCCCCTCCAGGTGTTGCCCCTGAAGGAAGTGGGGCCCCTGCAGCCCTAGCTGCCCGGGTCCTGGGTTCAGGCAGGGACTTGCAAGGGTTCTTCCCTAAGGGTGCCAGATACCCTGGGGTTTCCGTCGTCAGCCGAGCGAGGCTGGTGACAAAGGCGCCGTCTAGAATCCTGAGGGCGTGGAACAGAGGGGAGGCGGGAACAGTCTCAGCCCCACCATCTGCAGACAGACGTCCACTCTGCTCCGACGGGCCAGTGGAAGGCAGTCAGGTGGGTGAGGGGGATAGTGATGGTTAAATAATCCAAAAGCCGATGAAATGAATCAAAATAACTGAACGTCAGCCTGGAAGGGGTCCGTGGGGTCATCAGGGGCAGGGGCAGCAATCTGCCAGCCCAAGAAGAGCTCCCTTTATCATCCCACATTTGGGGGAACATCCTCATTGACCCCAGGACTCTACCTCAACCCGCTCGGAATCATTTTCAGCAAAGACCCCCCCAGGGAAGCGCCCACCACCAGTCAACCCGAATCAGGGCTCAAGATGCACCTGAGCCCAAAGCTGTGCATCAGGCAGATGGGAAAGCCAGGAGGATGGGCAGGGAACTGGCCGTCTGTGTTACGAATGCCGTGGCCTCCCAGTCAGCTGGGCTGGTCGGCATGCATTTGCTGGATGAGGTCCTGATGACGTGGTGCAGAGGGTACTCAG
This sequence comes from Madoqua kirkii, assembly GCA_006408675.1. Lineage (NCBI taxonomy): Eukaryota > Metazoa > Chordata > Mammalia > Artiodactyla > Bovidae > Madoqua > Madoqua kirkii. The sequence continues at coordinate 8,053 of SJYC01062430.1, forward strand.
AGAAATGGAACAGGAGGTCTCGATCTTAGGGCGAGGCAGACACCTGCCCTGTTGGGATCCCCAGCCAGAGCCGCGGCACCTTCCTGAGGGAGAGGAAAGTGAAGGCTGGAGGCTCCAAAGGTTCCAGGACAGGCGGGACTTGAAAGACGCCTGGACGCCCGTGTGGACCGTGGGGTCCCAGAAGCGGTGTTGAGGGACAAGCCCCTCCCCTGCCACCCTCTTCTTGGAGCCACCCGCTTGCTAGGCGTGCGCCCATCTCCGCAGGGCACCGCTGCACGCTGAGCACAGGGTGGAAGGCCGCAGCGCGGCTTCCCACCGTTTTCAGGGTTTGTGCAGACTGAGCCGTGGGCTTCCCGGCGCCTCAGGGGTCAAGACTCTGCCTGCCACTGCAGGGGACACGGGTTCGATCCCTGCATCGGGAAGATCCCCTGGAGAAGGAGATGGCAACCCACTCTGGTCTTCTTGCCTGGAGAATCCCATGGGCAGAGGAAGGAGCCTGGTGGGCTGCAGCCGTGGGGTCGCAGAGTCAGACAGGACTGAGCAGGACTGGGTGTGGGCTGAGACGCACCTGAGCTGCGCCGAGCGCCCACGCCCCGCGACACTGAAGAACACTCGCATCTCCCCTAAAGCCCCTCCCCTTCCTGACTATCCCCTCCCCTAGTCACCCCTCGGACTGTCCTTCACCGTAGACCTCGGCTGTTCCGAGTGCAGCATCGTGTGTCGCGTCCACTTCCGGCCTGGCTTCCTTTCCTCCACACCGTGCCCCCAGATCCAGGCTGCTGCCTCCATCAGCAGTTCACCCCGTTTTCATGGCCGAGTCTCAATCCGCGGCATGAATGTGCCGCAAACTGACATCCGTTCTCCTTTTGATGAACATCTGGGTGGCTTCCAAGTTCTGGTTTTCGAAAATAAAAGCTGCTCTGAGCGCTTGCCGTTTTCTTGGTGGACATACGCTCTCATCTCCTTGGAAATGAAATTCCACGAGGCGTGGAATTGTTGGACCAAAGGGGAGGTGAGCACACTGAACTCCGTGAGCGACTGCCAAGCATCGTCCCAAAGCGAGCAGCCGCAGCGTCCACGCCGCCAGCAGGGTGCGCGCGAGTGACGGCTACTCCAGTCCTTTCCAGCTCCGGCAGCTTCCAGCCTTTCTGATTTTAGCCACTAGAGTGCGCAAGTAGTGAGCTAGAACTGTGGCTTTACTTTGCATTCCTGCAATGATTAATGACGTTGACAACTTTTCCATGTACTTAAGGACACTTGTGTAGAAGGCAATGGCACCCCACTCCAGTCCTCTTGCCTGGAAAATGCCATGGAGGCAGGAGCCTGGTGGGCAGCGGCCCATGGGGTCGCTAAGTGTCGGACACGACTGAGCGACTTCACTTTCACTTTTCACTCTCATGCACTGGAGAAGGAAATGGCAACCACTCCAGTGTTCTTGCCTGGAGCTTCCCAGGGACGGGGGAGCCTGGTGGGCTGCCATCTATGGAGTCGCACAGAGTCACAAACGACTGAAATGACTCAGCAGCAGCAGCAGCAGTGTATCTTCCTGTGTAGAAGGCTTGCTCAAGACTTCTGTCCATTTCTAAAAGTTAGTTGCCATCTTCTTATTGAATTCTAGGCGTTCTTTATATATGATGGATATGAGTCCTTGGTCAGATATATTTTTAAAATATCCACCTCCCACCCAGTCTCTGGCATGGATACTTGCTTTTTCCATGGTGTCTTTCAATAAACATCCATTTTTCATTTTAATGAAACTCAATTTATTGAGGTTTTCTTCTATGGTGTCCTGACTCTCCTGTATCACATCTGAGAAACCTTTGTGCCTCATGTAAGAATCTCTGCTCTCCTTTAGGCTGCAAAGGGTTTTCTCCTATATCTTCTTCTAGGATCTATACAGGGTTTACGTTTAGGCCTCTGATCCACCTCAACTGGATCTCTACTTATAGTGTGAGGCAGGGCTCGAAGTTCATTTTCCCATCCCTGTGTGGATATGCAGATGTTTCAGAACAATCTGTTAAAAACTTTCTTTCCCCCACTGGATTGCTTGGATCCCTTTGACAAAAACCAGTTGACCACATGTGTGTGGGTCTGTTCCAGAACGCTCTATTCTAGCCCATCAATATATTCAGCTATCATTATGCCAGTACCACCCTGCCTTAATGGAAGCTTTACAGAAAGGCTTGAAATCGGGTCATGTTAACTCTCTAGCTTTGTCCTCTCCTTAACCGTTTGGCAGGCAATTTTGTCTATTTTTGGTGGCACTGGGTCTTTGCTGCGCATGGGCTTTTTCCAGGTGCAGCGAGCAGGGGCTGAGCTTCAAGGCGGAGGGTGGGCTTCTCACGGGGCTGGGGTGGGGGGCGCTGCTGCTGCAGGGAGCTGGCTTGGGGGCAGCAGGCTTCAGGAGCGGTGGGGCGTGGGCTCAGCAGCTGTGGCGCACGGCTTGGTCACTCTGCGGCACGTGGGATCTTCCTGAGTCAGGGTCAAACCCATGTCTCCTACGTCGGCAGGTGGACTCCGTAGCCCCCGAGCCTCCAGGGAAGCCCTAGCTTTGTTCGTTTACAGGACTATTTAGACCATCCTGAAGTCCTCTACGTTTCTGTATCAACTTTACAGTAACTCTGCCAATTTAAAAAAAGGGATCTGCTTGAATTATAATAGAGACTGTAGTAAGTCTGTAGTCTAATTTGGGAAAAACTGACATCTTAACAAGATCATCTTCCAGTCCACGAACAGAGTATATACTTTCTTTTATTTAGGTCTTTGACTGTCTCTCAGCAAATTTTGTAGTCTACCACAGAGGTTTTGCATCGAGGAAGCTCGAGGCTACTGCTGTTTCAACTTTTTTCCTTCCGTATTTGTTTTTTCTTCTCCTTCTGGGATTCCAACTATGCCTATTAGACACTTGATACTGTCCCACATGTTGAGACTCTGTGCGTATTTTTAAATCTTTTCTTCCTGCTACTTAAGAGTGTGTGCCTTCCACCGAGCTATCTTCAGGTCCAGTGGTGCCTTCCTCTGCCCTCTGCAGTCTTCCGCTGAACTGACCCAGTGACTACTCATTCAAGCTGCCAGGCTCTGCGGTTCTAGAATTTCCATTTGGTCCTTTTTTATAATTTCTATTTCTCCACCGAGGCTCCCCATCTGTTCATTCACCTGACACTTATTTTCCCTGAAGCCCTGATCAAAATGATAAAAGCTGCTGATTGTGACGTCTACGGCATCTCAACAGCGGTTCCCCTGGACATTGTTTTTCTCCTCAGAAGGACTCATTTACACCCGTTTCTTTGTTGGTTTGGTGATTTTTTATTGCACACTGGACACGACAAATGATTCATTACGGAGATCCTGGAATATTTCTTTCGAAGAGTAGTATTTGTTCTGACAGTTTACTTGGTTGGCTGGACTCAAACTTCAAGCTCTGTCTTCCCTGCTGTGGGCAGCAGCTGAGATGACAGCTCAATTCAGTTTCCAGCCGCTGCGTTTTTTCTGGAAATCTTAGGGCCTCTCCTGTGTATGAGAGGTTTAATGGTCAACCCAGGACTTAGGTGGATTCTGTCAGCAGGTCTGAGTCTGTGGACGCCTCCCTTCTAGCATTCCCCACCGAGCTTTCTGACTGACCGACCACCCTCAGTTTCTTGCTCTGACACCTCATGCCAGTGGATTGGGGGTTCCCTCAGGTAAAGGACTACCAGCTCTCAATCCCAACCACAGTGAGCAGCTCCAGAAGAAACAGCGGGCTCCTCCAGGGTTGGGTGAGATGGCACCATCCTTTGCCCCCTCCTCTGTACTCACAGAAGGAACAGAACCACGAGACTGAGGCACCAGGAACACACCCTCTGTGGTCCCCCACCACACATCCATCACGAGCTCAGCTGCTCCTCCTCCTCAGAGTCAACACGGACAAGCAACAGTCATTCGGGCAGGATCGATTTTCACGCACCACATTCATTCCGTCTAATTCACTCAGGGCACCGAGGTTAAAAGTAGGCTGCCAGAGACGCCAGACGGAGCACTGTGTCCCGGCATCTGAACTCGGGACAGAAAAATCTCAAGAATGCAGACACCGTCACTTCTCCCCTTCTGCAAAATGTCTGTTATCCAGAACCTGTTGAAAACTGTGGGAGGGACGGATAAATCAGGCGTTTGGGATTAAGAGATACACACACTATATATAAAGCAGACGACTGAGGCCTACCATGCAGCACAGGGAGCTCTGCTCAGGATCGCAGTCACCTGGAAGGGCAGAGCCTGGAAATCACACGTGCACGCAGGCACCACTGAGGCACAGCGCTGTGCACCAGAGACACGCACGACTGCAAGTCAGCTCAGCTTCAGTTAAAACCAGACAAACAAGCTTGAGTGGTGAGTGACCAGCTTCACGCCTTTGATGTCCCAGCTTTACCCCCGTTTGCAGGGCCTCATTATCCAGCCGTGAGGACACGCATAAGCCCGCGCTCTACATTTATAGGTCTTCTCAATTATGAAGATGCTGCACAGCCACTATTTAACTCAGGTCGATGAGCCTGAGAAACACAGGTTCGTGCATATTACCCGAAACTATAACATAGTAGCTCCGCAGTCTCATGCCGCGCAGGCTTCATGTTCCAGGAGAGGGGGATACAAGAAACGGCAAAGAAGTGAGCTTTTTAAACCACGAAAACAAAGTCATAAAGGTAAAGCTACATATATTTGTTCGATTTGGCAATTAAGATGAAAAGATGATCAGATTCGACTGTTTTAATCTACACTTATCCTAAGACCAAGTGTGCGCTGCTAGGTGACTCCCAGAGTCCGGGGGACGCAGAGGCACCAGCTAAGTAACTGTCCATGGATCTCACAGTACAGCTGGGGAGACCGACGGGGCGGCAGTTACGTCTGAGATGCAGACCCATCTGGCCTGGAGGAGGGTCACTTGCACGGCGTGACAAGCTCTGGTTTCTAACAGCTCTGTCCCTTTGGCCAACACTGCATGGAAATTCCACCACTGCCCCGCTGATTCTTAGCCGAGGCATTGCCTCCGAGTGTGAGTCTCCTGAGCAGGCAGAGGGCAGATGCATTACAAGCCTTGGGCATCTGCTATCACAGATGAGTTACTGCTGGGCCCGGCTGGCCTGGGCATCTAACAGCCACGGGGGGCTAACACAGATGAGTTACTGCTGGGCCCGGCTGGCCCAGGGCATCTGACGGCCACGAGGAGCTAACACAGATGAGTTACTGCTGGGCCGGGCTGGCCCAGGGCATCTGATGGCCACAGGGGCTGAACGGAGAAAAAGGCAGTGACAGGTGTGGGGTCAGGAGGGGGAGGGGTGCGACACGAGGCCCCCAAGGGTCTGAAGGGCCCTGGGGTGCAGGGCTGTGACCTGGAGGTTCATCCAACAAGGCGCAGACCCTGGCCTCTGTTTCCTCCCGTGACATGAGCTGGGTCCACCCAGTGTGCCTTGGCCCTCGGAACTCAGCGGGACCCCACGGCCCCTACAAACCATCCCACGGGGCAGAGGCCAGGATCAGAGCCCAGCGCACTGGACCTAACTCCAGTCCCATGTCCTATGGTCCTGGAAACGGAACTCAAGGCCCTGGAAAAAACCCAAAAGGGACTCTCAATCACCCAGGCTGAGTTCTATCATGCCAGGCCGTCTCAGTTCCAGCCGGAGCCTTTTCTCGGCATCACGCAGACCCACAGAGCCTTGTGAAGTTCCCAGCTATCAGAGGCTGGGCCTCACGGATAAACTGCGAGTCCCCCCAGGCTACAGCGGCCTGTGCAGGCGACCACGCTCAGGCAGCGCCGGACGGCAGGGCTGGCGCCCCCTTCCCCTTCGGCTCAGGCTCTCGTCATGGGCCCTGACCCTCCTGAAAGCAGCCCCCTTGGGCAGAAGCGGTCAGGCGAGTCTGAGATGGACTCGGCCCAAGTCAGGGCTCTGAGGCTCTGCGGGAGAGAACCTAACGGGACGAGGTAGCGTCGCTGGAAAGATCGGCCTCAACGGAGCTGATGAGCACAGGCCCAGCATACAGCAGGTGCTCACTCACAGCCACGGCCCAGCACCCCACGAGGGGGAGGAGAAGGTCCACCAGACTGTACTCAGCACGGCGGTCCACACTCGATAAGCAGATGCCGGCAGCGTCAAAGACATCGGATGTCCTGAAACACATCCAACCAGACAGTCGGGAGGCGAGTGTCAGCGCGGATATGCCTCGGTGGGCTTCAGCGATGGCCCTCCTCTGTCCAACTGTCCAGGAGAGCGCGGAGGACGGTGTGAGCAGAGGAGTCCCGGGCCACGGCGGGGCTGAGGAGGCCCCCACCCCTCCGGACCGCGCCCAGGCCACCGTGAGACCCCAGAGCCCCCTTCAGCGGGACGCCACGTGGACGCCGGGCCTCCGCAGCCCCCAGCCCACGTCCCAGGGCAGCCCCTCCCCCTCCCTCTTCGCGCTGGCAGCAGCTGTACTGGCAGATGCCAAATCCTGACAATTACTCTGGCCCTCACAATGGGCCGAGACCCTCCGGGAGGCCCCGAGCCTAGCCTGCTGCCTCCCTGAGACAGCGAAAACCTCCCCTCCCGCTGAGACTCCGGCCGGCACCCTGCTGCCCCAGGAGCCTCGCCCGCCAACCTCGATTTTGGTACAGAAAGTCAGCCGCCTAGAATAGCTTCCCCCCTGCCCCCCGCTACGCGCAGAAAATCACAGAAGAGCGAACAGACTCTCTGCTTTCTGCCGCCTGCGAGCCTCTGTGTGCGGCGGACATAAACTGTCACGACTGACGGCGTGATGTGCGTTCGGGCCCCGGGCCGTCTCACGCTGAGCAGCAAGATCCCCGGCCACCACTGAACTGTTGCTAGGAAACCAAAGCCGGCATCTCCTGACCTCCGAACACACCAGTCAGGGGGTGGCGGGGTGGCAAGGAGAGTGGGCTTTGGAGGGCCTGGGGAAGCCGGCTGTGGGCTGGACGGGCTGCACGCGGGGCAGAGACAGACAAGGCGCTGCTTACTAGGAGGCAGGCCTCACCTGCCCTCCGCTGACCCTCTTCCTAACACCTGGGCTCCCTACAGGAGCGGAGAGCAGAGCCCAGCGAGGGCAAGATGGTCCCCGAGGTTGCAAAGCCGTTCGGGGACGGCACCATCGTGGCCGCGAGATTCCCAGAGCGGGCCGGGCTCGCCCGGCTGTGTGCTCTCTGCCAGAAGGCCCTCTTTCTCAGGGATTCTTTCGAAGCAGCAGGAGATCTCCCCACCATTCAGACTGGGTCACAAGGATGAAGCCCGGGCACCTTCAGATGGCTCGGGTCCCGGGCCAAGCAGCAGGTAGCTCCGGATTTTAGTCCTCTTGGTCGAGTAAAGAGTGCTGTGTGATCTCAGGCAAGCACTTACCCACTCTGAGCCGTAATCCCCCCAACTACAAAATGACTCGATTGGACCTGAGTCTGAGCAAGCTCCGGGTGGTGACGGACAGGGAAGCCTGGCGTGCTGCGGTCCATGGGGTCGCAAAGAGCAGACACCACCGAGCGACTGAACTGAGCTGAGCTGGACTAGAAAACAGGACAGCACCAGTGGCCCTGTGGCGTCCTGAGGGCTGTGAGGGCCCGTGGAGCTCGGGCACTGGGCCTTGCACTCGGGGGCCCTCTGAACCGCCCGGAACCAATGCTCGGCTCCCGAACGTAACAGTGGCGGGGGTCAGGGCCTCGGCCCTGGGCGCGTCCTCTGCCGCGGCGAGCAGGGCCCAGCTCAAGCAGCTGCCTTTCCTCTGCTCTGCTCGCTTCGGGGTGGCCCTCACGAGGCGCTCACCTCGGGGGCCTGGGGGCCCCCAAGTGCAATGAGACAATGACGATGACGACGCCGTGACAAGGCTGACCCTGGTGGGCTTCTCCTCTTCTGGGGAGGGCGCCTCTTTCAGTCTCCGGGGCTGGGGCTGGCTTCCTGGAGGAGGTGACCTCTGGGCTGGGTTTTATAGGATGAATTAGAGTTTGGTGACCGATAGAGCAGATACTGTGTATATGACAGGGTTTTTTTAGAGTTAAGTCCAACATGTTAGGCTTACTGAGATTCTGAGCACTATTTTTTAAGGGCCACCGTGTGTCAAGTCTGTGCTGCGCACGGGAAGAAGTAACGCACAAGGGCCTCGTCTCCATCCTCAGCGCGTCCGGAAGTCAGCATTTGAAAAGTCCGGAAAGCGATCCGAAGAGGCCTTCATTAGACAGAATGCAAACATCTCCTCCTGGCCACCATCCAGCTGGTCCTGCTTTCTTCTTGAAAACAGCACAATGAATGCCTACCTCCTCCACATTGGCCTCCCCACACTGCAGAGACTGTTATATCAGGCCACGGAATCGCTGCGACAGGCTTGGTCCTGAAAGGACTCGTGCTTAACTAGGTACTAGAAATAAAAACCCATCCAGGTCTGTCTCGTGTCTGCTGGCCTGTGTGATTCGACTGTCTAGCCAGGGCGGAGTGGCACGGGGCATCTGCTCTGCGGGCACTCGGGAGGCCCCTCAGACTCACTCTAGCACAGACAGTGAACACGCTTCCTTCCTGGAGTGCTGGGCTTCAAGGTCACTGACGCCCTGGGCCCCCAGGGCACACAGGGCCTGTGAAACAGCTCGGGCCCAGGTGCCAGAGGTCAAGACATCCCTGGAGGGCAGGATAGGAAGCCGCGCAGAGCAGAGCTCAGGGCTGTCAGCCCGCCGGTCACCTCCGTAGGCAGGAGGTGGGGGAGCTACAGCCCCGTTCACTGGGGAGGGTGTGGACAGGCTGCCCCTGCCCAGCCGTCCAGCAGCCGGTTCTGGGAGGGCAGGGAGCGTCGGGCAGCTTGTCTAGACCACAGGGGCAGAAGGGCCGCTGGGCTGCACACACACACGGTGACTTTGGGGCCCAGACAGCCAGCCCTTGGGTCCCGAGTAGCAGACACAGCCAACTCCCAGCGTCTCCAGGACCCCAGCCCCCAGTAAGGCAGCGGCCGGCCTGGTGGGGGTGGGGGCAGGCTTCCTAAGTCACATCTCAGCAAACCGTCTGTAGCTTCTGTACTCTTGCAGTACCCCTTCCTCCAGGAAGCCCTCCTGGTCTCCTGGCCCATCGAGGTCTGACCCTGTTCATCACTGTTCGGATAGCTGCTGTGGGCTTAGGAGAGCTGAAGAGTGAGAGCTGTGGGGGCCAGGTCACATGGGGCTCTGCCTAGCCACCCCAGGGGATGGCTAGGACTTCTAAGTGGGACCCACTTCAGTGCCACTCTGCCCCTTAGCTGCTGGGCTCAGCATGGGGACAGACCCCCATGTGCCCTGTGGACACTGGCTTCAGTTCCTCCATCCTGCCAGTCCCATAGCCCGGGCGGGGCTTCCAGATTCTCAAGTGGGTGGAGAGTCCCCCAACAGGGCTGCAGGGACCACATGCTGCCAAGGAGATGCCAGCCCAGGACCGCAATTGCCCTGCATACAGTTGGCGCTCCCTAAGTGCTTACTGTACAGATGAAAACCTGAACAGCCAGAGGTATAGGCCGCTGGACCAGCACATGGGGTGGCCCCATCCAGCAAGGACCACAGGAGAGACGAGGCCTTCCTATGCCTGGCCGCCACCCCCAGAGCAGCCTGGAGCCAGTGTCCCCGGCTGAGCGAGCCCTCCCCAGCATCCAGGGCTCAGGGGATCCTGCCTGTCCCCATCCTGCAGGAGGAGGGCAGCCCCCACTTTGGGGGGCTTTAAGATAAGCCCTCTTTGGGCCGTGGTGGGGTCTGCATCCTGCAGGGAGTTGTCTGTTTTTGCAAAGTCAGATTTGTCCCCTCGGAGATGCAATTCTTTCAGAGAAACATGAGGCGCCCCCACACCCAGGGACACATCCAGGCCTCGCACTTGGAGGGTTCCCCACACATGCAGGTCCCCTGCTCAACGCCGACCTTTCATACGAGGCAGCCTGAACATAAGGGAATTCTCGTCGCAGCTGGGAGAGCTGGGCGGGCCAGCCAGGTTGCTGGGGGGAGTGGGCCTCGCCTTGCCCTCGTGTGAGGGTCACAGTCGGGCAGAGCGACAGGTCCTCGTCCCCTGGAGGGATGAGCCGGCCAGAGGAGCGTGGCCTCTGCCCTCCCAGCAGGTGGCCCCCGCCTCGTTCCCCAGGGACGAGGAAGACCAGCTCCCAGAGCATGCCTGAAGCCCTCGAGGTGCCTGACTCAGAAACTCCTACATTTTATGCATCTTCAAACAATCACCCCAAAGAGGCTAACACGGCACTTTTGAAGCTGTGAAGGCATTTTATGACGCGATAAAACACGCAGATCTTCATCCGAGGATAAATTATGTCCCTCGCCTTGTCCGATCATATTTGTTCAAGCCTGAAAATCACTTCAATCCCGAGGAAAGCGGACCTGCCCAGTGGCCAGGAGTGGGCTCCTAGGTCAGGAAACTGCGGCTCCTTCCAGCTCGAGGGTCCATGGATGACCGGCGCCAACTCTCACCCCAGGGAGGGAGCAAGTGAGCCCCGAGAAGGAGCTACCATGCCCAGAGAGACAGGAGGCCGCCACAAGAGCTGCGCACAGCCAAGGCGGACGCTTGGGCTGCATGGCGCTCCGTCGCCAGCCCGCCAGGACGACCTCCGGACCCCCTCTCCTCGCAGGGCGCTGCCAGCACTGAAGCACACCCGGCCGGGGGTCTCTGCAGGTCTCCGACGTGGGCCGCACCTTCCCAGGTGTGGGGCTGGTCCTCCCAGGGAGCCCCCGGGAGCTTCGATAATTCTGATTTCTTGCCAACACCTTGCAGCATCTTAGACCTGACGTGCCTTCACGGGGCGATACCAGGCCACATCTCTGAGATGGGAGCCCGAGGTCCTGGGTAGGCGGATCCTTGTCTTGCTCTCTCTCACCACGCCCCACCTCCCGCTCTTGGGGGCCACTTGCCCTGCCAGGCCTTGGCAAGGGTGCTCCTTTTGCTGGGATGCCAGCCCTGCCTTCGGTCACTTCCCACTTGGACTCTAAGACTCAGGTGTCACCTCTTCCCAGAAGCCTCCCCTGATTTCGAGGCTGGCATCCACCTGGCCCTGCTCTGAGCTCCCGTGGTCAACCATCTCATATGTGTTTTTCTCTGGTGTGCAAGTCTGGCTCCCAGCCCTTCACGGGGCGGGGGGCTCCTCCAGGGCAGATACTTAACTGCAAGCCCACCCAGGAGCTGGGCAGCTCTGAGAAGCTGTGGCAGGGAGCTCCAGGCCCCTGGGAGCGCCTGGAAAGACGCAGGGGCAGCAGAGGGACGAGCCGTCAGGCAAACGCAGGGAACTGGTCATCAGGGCAGTTTAAAAGCAGGCCTCTCATCTGAGGCTCAGTTTGCCTGGCAGAGTGTTCTTTAAGTGGCAATACTGTGTGCTAATTTTCCCAGCCAGCTGCTCTATTATTTGATATACGCTCTCTCCGAGGACCTCAGAAGTGAGCTGAGTGCTTGAGAACATAATCTCAGTGCCGTGCACTCACACAGAGCCCGCAGAGCGCTGTGGTGGCTCCGAGACTGGGGCTGCCCACATGGGGTCCCCGAGCCACACGTGGCTGTGAGCTCACAAACGTGGCCATCGGCCACCTCTTAGATCAGCGATCACGGGTTGAACGAGCGGCATTTTGGATGCACTGGGTCCAGTAAAGCACTCTCAGAACGCATCTGCGGTGCTCAGCTGCTCTGCTGAGTCTGGCTCTGCGACCCCGTGGACTGTGGCCCGCAGGCCCCTCTGTCCACGGCATTTCCCGGGCAAGAGTACTCGAGTGGGTTGTCATTTCCTCCTCCAGGGGGTCTTCCCGCCCCAGGGATCAAACTCACGTCTCCTGCATTGGCAGGCAGATTCTTTACCACTGAGCCACCCGTTTCTTTTTCTCTTTCTGATGCAGCTACTAGGAAATCTTAGCGACCACCAGGCAACCTGTGTTTGATTTCTCCTGGACACTGTTCCTCCGGCCCCTTTCCCTCTGCGGCTCCCGAGAGCGCGTGGTAACCAGCTGGTGGCTGAACGCACACACGACTCACTGACAGGACGGAAGCGTTCTTGGGGCCACGCACACCTGGCGGTCCCTCCCTAGGGCCCCAGACCTTTCACGGGGCTCCGGCCGCCCATGGAGCCAGAGCTGGACTTTTTCCAAACAGCTGTGAAGCGTCCGAGGTCTGGCAGAGCAGCAGGGCCCTCAGACTCAAGGCGACCATCCTTTCTGACTCCTGGTCAGAGCCCAGAGGAAAGAATGGGCCACTTCTGCTGGGAACGTCACACACACACCCCCCCCCCCACGCTCCCTGTCACCACAGGGCATCGATCCAGGCCACCGCCCGGCCCCGCCCCCAGGAGAGGCCAGGTAAGAAAAGACATTTCTGTTCATGTCATGTAAATTGCCATAATGGATAAACATGAGTCCCAAGTCCACAGAGACAAGACGCTAGGAAACCTTGATTTTCAGTGAAAGGAGAAGGGGAGGCGGGAAAAGCATGAAAAATTTATTAACCTGGAGCCTCTGGGACCAAACCGCAAGTTAAAGACTCAAATCCATCCCCCTTCCCTATAACGAATGATTTACGTTTGCAATAATGGGCGCCATACGGAACTCATTGGATTAAGGAGGCTCACTCTTAATGTCACGGAATAATATTATTGAACCGCGCAAAGGCTCCCGTCCCCCGGACCGGCTTCTCCGTGCGGGAGGAGTTCCATCCTGTGTGTCGGCCCGAGGGGTCAGGCAGCAGTGGAACTGGGGGAGGAGGGGGAGATGGCTGTGCGCCCAGCACACCGCACAGGAATCCTCAAACCTGGGCAGGCCCCCGGGACCAGGCGGGATCCCCGAGGGCGGCAGCGGAGCAGGGGCCCTGGCAGGTACTCAGGAGGCTGTGCACAGTGGGCCCTGCTGTCCTGGGCCCCGCAGCCTCTGCTGACCCCTGAGGCACGTTTCCGGAGGACACGGACCCCCAACTTTGGCTTGAGGGTGACTCCGGAGAAACGGCCTGACACTCAGCGCTGGGCAGGGGCCTCCCCCCGGGGTCCCCGGGCCCCACACCCACAGAGCTAGCCCCGGATGGAGGCAAGGAGCATCAAACTGGGGTCTCCACAAGCAAGAGCACGGAGCGCCCCGCTCTCACGGTGATCACGACTCTCGCTCTCAGTCTGAGCCCCGCGACGCAGGGAGAGAGGCCGTGAGGCTCCCCAGGAACAGCGGCCAGTTATCGGGGAGCAAAGGAACACCCCCGGGGTCCCCGGGCCCCACACCCACAGAGCTAGCCCCGGATGGAGGCAAGGAGCATCAAACTGGGGTCTCCACAAGCAAGAGCACGGAGCGCCCCGCTCTCACGGTGATCACGACTCTCGCTCTCAGTCTGAGCCCCGCGACGCAGGGAGAGAGGCCGTGAGGCTCCCCAGGAACAGCGGCCAGTTATCGGGGAGCAAAGGAACATCCGCCGACAAACAGGGATGAGTCCCCTTGGCAGGCCGTCACCTGGCCCGAGGGCCCGCCACCTCGTGAGACACGTGGCCCCCCCGCCACGGCCCGGGCAAACCCGTGATCTCTCCACCTCGGTCCCCCACCAGCCGCGTGGAGCAGGCCACACAGCCCCGCACCAGGCCGCCGTTGACGTCGCAGGAGCCAACCTTCTCTTCCGGAAGAGCCCCCACCCAGGGACTCCCGCCAGTCCCTGGGGAGGGCTCCGGATCCCTCAGGTGAAACAGCCGCTAGGGGTGGCCGTGCCAGGCTGCACGTGCAGGGCCAGGCAGTCCTCGGAGGGGAAAGGCGGGGAAGAGGCAGGCCAGACCAAGGCTTCGGAAGCAGCGGACACGCTGGCGGCTCCAGGAGGCCCCGGCCTGGAGCCTCAGTCCAACCGCGCCCGCGTCAGGCCAGGAGACAACCCTAAATCACCAGCTGCCCCTGCTCGTGGCCTGGGCTCCCGGGGGCCCAGCTTTTGGAAAAGCTTCCTTCCTGGAGCGGCCTCACCAGCCCAGGGAGGCGCGGGCCCAGCCCCACCCAAACGGCAGCACCGAAAGCCCAGCCCTCCTCGCACCCGGCCTTGGGGAGGGAGCCGTAGCCGCACCACCAGGGGAGCGTGGGTGAAGCACTGTGACCCTCTGGCGGGGGGAGTGCACCCCCCAAGCCCCGCACAGATGGCTGAGGCGGGCTTCCGTCCCGGGGCAACCCCCCCGGCCCCCTGCCCCGCCGGCTCCTTACTCTGCCAGCTCCTCCAGGCTGCGGTACACGTCCTCGTCATTCTCCGTGTCTCCTCCGAGGGGAAGGGCCTGCGGAGACAGACAGGGGGCGGTGAGCGGGTCATGGAAGGAAACAGGTGTGTGTGACACGGTGTGAGACAGGGCCCCCCAAGCCAAGGTGCTGAGCTGGAGGACCCCAGGCCCAGCCCGGCCCCAGGCACCGCGGAGCTCAGTCCTCCCGTCCAGGCTCCGGAGTGCCTGCTGGCGAACGAGGGAACCAGGTCAGGGGTGCAGGAAGCTTCCATCTGAGTCTCAGTCCTGCCTCCACACGTCAGGGGGCCCAGACACAGGGACCTGGGCCCCCTGCATGCCTCGTGGTGGAGCGTGAGAGCCTGTCTTTAGGGGATGGGGGTCGGGGTGCAAACCCAGACTTTTCTGCATTTCAGACCCTTTATTTCTTCCATGAAGACCTCCCAGGTCTGCATTCGGGGGATGCCCAGGGTCCCTGCAGACTCTGTGACATGACGATGCACCTGGGAGGATGAGGGGCCGGGGCCGGGCATCAGAAAGCTTCCCAGCGTGGCAGGGATGGCCGGGGTCCTCACCAGCAGACAGGGGCACCCTGGGCCGTTTGGAATCTGTGGGAGGAGAGCTCCCACGGAGGAAAAGGGGGTTCACAGGGGAAGCAGGGGCTCAGGCACACCTGCCACTACTGCAGAACGAACCTGGGCCTGACTCCCAGAGAGGGGCGGAGCCCGCTGCCCAGGGCCTGAGACGGGGTGACGCAGAGCCCACTGCCCAGGGCCTGGCCGGGCTCGCAGGAAGGAACACAGGCGCCGCGCCACCCGCAGGACGTCCTCTCGGGCAAGGTGGCTGAACCCCGGCTCTGTAAACCCCCTACCGCCATCCAGAGACCGATAGGAGGCGATCCCAGCTCCCAAACTGGAGGAAACGGGACAGCGTGATCCACGGGACAGTGTGATCCGGGTAAAGAAGCAATGGGTGGAGGTGGGGGCCACACCCACACCCGGCCCCCCACGCATCCCCCAGCACAGGGAGCCACTGAGCCGTGAGCTGGAGACCTGGGTTCCGCCAGCTCCATCACAGACCTGCATAGCCCCGTGTCTGAGGCCCCAAGGCAGACCTGCCAGACCAGGGGTCCCCATGGCCTGCGGCTTCCTGGCAACAGCTTATAACGGGCCCAGCCCGACCTCTCTGTAGATGGGCCCCCTCCTCCCTCCCATCACCGTGACAACAGCACCCCCACCGGGCATCACATAACAGCAAGGAAGGAGGACAGATGTGTGTCTTCAGGTCACGGGGAGAGCCACAGGCCATCAGACGCCTGCACCCCAGCAGGACTGGGACCCTCACGGACCCCGCCAGGCTTCAGCCAGGAAATCCCTCCACAACACAGCAGAACTGGAAGCTGATCCAGACCCCACGGGGTGCTGGAACCGAGCTCCGGCTTCCTAACTGACCCCGACAGTCAACGGTTCCGGCCCTCACCCTACTGATCACAGAAAATTCCAAGCCAGGCTGAGATGTGACTGCAGGACCCAGAGATGGAGTGCAGCCCACCCCACCAGCCCCACCCCACCAGCAGGACACCCGCTGCCGTGGCCAGCCTCGCACGGACCCTCAGCTGGGTGCGCCGCACGCTCCGGCAGAGGAGCTCCTCTGCTCACCCCTGGGGTGGCTGGCGAGGACCCTTCCCGGAGCAGGGGAATGTCAGGGTCAGGGGCACAGGCTGGACAAGGCAAAGTGGGCAGGGCCGTGTCTTCACTACACTAGGCTGTACTCACAGCCCAAGAAACTTTACTCCATGAGCCCCACCTGGATTTTCTAACAGTGGGGACGCATCTGTGCCCTGCATCATGAAGCTTTCCACTTTCCAGCTCAGGGAGTCAGCAAACCCACGGCGCACACGCCACCTCTCGCCCTGCGGGTGCCCGGACAGGCAGCACTACCCAGCTGCTACACTCCTACCCTACACTCTCTAACACAGGGCTCTGCTCTCGAGCGGACGAGACGTCCAGGTGAAGCCCACCTGCTCTGCCAGGTGAGCTGAGACACAGGCAGGTTAGAGGAAAAGCATTTTTTTATTTTTTATTTTCACTAAAAAAAAAAAATTGCTCTTGGCTATGCTCCATGGAGTGCGGGACCTTAGTTCAGGCCACTGCGGTCAAAGTGTCGAGTGCTAAGCACGGGATTGCCGCAGACTTCCCTTGGACAGGAAAGGCTTTGGAGTAAGGCACACCCAGGGGACTGGAACCCTAGGCCCACCACCGGCTCGCTGTGCGACCTTGGACCAGCTACCTACCCTCTCTGGGTCTCAGTTCTCCTCCCCTGGAACATGGAGGTAGAAGTAACCCCTTTGCGGACCTGTACGCACTGCTGTATTTAAAACGGTTGACCAACAAGGGCCTATTTTATAGCACAGGAACTCTGCTCGATGTTATCAGCAGCCTGGATGGGAGGGGGCTTTGGAGGAGAATGGGTACACGTGTATGTCTCGCTGAGTCCCTTCGCGGTTCACCTGGAACCGTCATAACACCGCTAGTCCACTACACCTACCCCAGAACAAAATAAAAAGTTTTTAAAAGAAATAACCCCCTACTGCGTTGTCCTGAAGGCTGGCTGTGAGATGGGGCCTGCTCTCCACTTAGCGTGACCCCAGCACTGGCAGATGCTACTCCTTATTTCTGCTCTGCCTCATCCTCTCAGCCAGGCCAGTTAATGCCACCCAAGAAAAGTAACTTCTGACTCCTCCTTAAGGCCTAAAAGCCCCAGAATATTTAAGCATCTTGTTTCCTTACAGACAAACAGGAAGTCAGTGCTCACTAAAAGAAGGCGGAGTAATTTCAAAACGTTTAGTCTCAAAAAAAAAAACATCCACCGTGGTGTGTGTGTGATTTTCTTGTAAGTTCTCTTTTGCATGCCTCTGTCGCTGTCCAGGTTTACACCCCTTTTCATCTCCTTCGTTAGCTCCACGCAACAGAGATGAAACAAGAGCGTTAAAGGCAGACGAACTACCCTGCTGTCTGCAAAACGCTTCCTGCTTCAGTTCCAGTGTCCCTGTCGGGGGCCGCAGACCCCCTTGAGAATGAGGCTGCAAATCCAATTAACTTCTGCCGCAGCCAAACAAAGCCAGGCTGCAGCCAGGGTGGGGCAGAGAGAACAGGGTGGAGAGCCCGCCGGGGAGGACGTGGGGCTGCGCACCCTGGCCACTGAGGCCAGCCCCAGGATGGGACAGGAGGGTAGGGGGTAGGGGACGCCTTGCCGACCCTCTGGCCTTCAACCCCACTCTCCCCACTGCCCCCGCGTGCTCACTACCTCCAGCCTCTGACGCCACCCACGACTACCCCATTCACTCAGGTCCTGGTAGCGTGTACCTCGGGTGAGCAACCTTGACCGCTGTCTCAGCCTGCATCCACTTCTGCCCAGCACAGTGCCTGGCACTCTAGTGACACGGATGGATAGATGGATAAATGGGTGAATGAAAAGACAAATGGATGGATGGATGGACAGATAGATGCATGGGTGGATGTCTAGAACAAGTGGGTGGGAAGGGATGGCAGCGTGGGTTGATGGACCGATGAATGAGGTGACTGGGCAGTGGGGTAAGGGCGGAAGGACGGATGGGTGGGCAGAGGGGCAGATGTGAGACATCATCGAGCTAGGGTTCTCCAGTCAGGGCTGTGGATTTCCGGTGGTCATGTATGGATGTGAGAGTTGGACCATAAAGGAGGCTGAGCGCTGAAGAATGGATGCTTTTGAACTGTGGTGCTGGAGACGACTGTTGAGAGTCCCTTGGACTGCAAGGAGATCCAACCAGCCCATCCTGAAGGAAATCAGTCCTGAATATTCACTGGAAGGACCGATGCTGAAGCTGAAACTCCAATACTTTGGCCACCTGATGCGAAGAGCTGACTCACTAGAAAACAGCCTGGTGCTGGGAAAGATCGAATGCAGGAGAAGGGGGCGACAGGATGAGAAGGTTGGATGGCATCACCAAATCTATGGATATGAGTTTGAGCAAGCTCTGGGAGTTGGTGATGGACAGAGAGGCCTGGCGTGCTGCGGTCCATGGGGTCGCAAAGAGTTGGACATGACCAAGCGACTGAACTGAACTGACTTTCAAGCTGCCCTTCCCCCAGAAAACAGCAAATGGCAGCCCTGAACTGGAGCCAAGGGAACAGCTTCAAGAAGCGCTTCTGAGAAGCCGGGCAGAGCTGCCCTGGTCGGCCCCGAGCTGCGTCTTTTCAGCGCTGACCCCGACTCCACTCCCGGGGCCACATCTGCACAGAGGGGGCTTCTGGAGCCGCATTCCAGCCGGAACTTCAAACCTGCGAGGGGCTGGGGCAGGGCCGACCCTGAGGTCACCTGCAAGAAGGCCGGCTCCATCCTTCTGTCTCAGAGCCCCCCACCGGCCCGCTCCTCAGCCTGACCAGACAGCCAGACGCTCACGGGGTATTCATCCAAAGGAGGGGATGAGAAGCAGGTATGGCAGAAGGACACAGACATGACCGGACGCCGGCCACACAGTGTGGCCATCCAGGCCGGCAGGGCGGGGGCTGGGTCCTCAGATGCCGTCAGACCCTTCCTCAGGACGCGTTTCCTGGTGCCCGGCTCCTGGGCAACCAAGCCTCCCACTCAAGCCTCCCACTCACACCCCCGAGGGGACTAAGGGGGTGCCGATCCGGAAGCAGGAAAGCTGCCAGGGGCCCAGAGAACCCCTCCAGGCCCGCACGTCGGGCAGCGGCGAGCCCACCCAGCAGCCCACCCTCCTGGGGGAATAAGAGGTTCGGGCCACTGCTTCACGGTCCCCAGATGGCGCCTCCACCCCGAGGCCAAGGTTCACAACCTCGGCTGTGGCCAGCCTGGCCGTGCGTGGGCAGCCCCACTGCCGGACACTGACAGATTGCCCGCTGGAGGGATAAGGTCCCAAAACAGAGCACCCTCGGGAGGGTGGGGCACAGGGTCCCCCCTCCGGGCGCGCCGCCCCCTCCAGCCTTTGTCCGACGAGCCGCTTCTGGGTACCTGCTCTGAGCCCGGCTCGGGGGATGCCCCTGTCCCTGCCTCAGGGAGAATGCGCAGCGTGACCGTGGCTCCAGGACCAATAAACCAGGCTCTGGTCTTGCCTGCAGGACTTCCCTGAGAATCTGCTGGAAAACCGGGGCCTCTGGGAAGTGCCCACGTGCGTGGCCGAGTCTGTGGCTGCATGGAGAGGGATGCGCAGTCAGGGTGGGGGTGGACCTGCTGCTCCGGGGTCCTGGCCTGAAGGTGGCGAACACAGGCACCCACCAGCTGGGACCCCGGGGCCCCAAGGGGTGTGGACTCTGAAGACCCTGTGCGGCTGAGACCCCGGGGCCCTGCAGGGTGTGGACCCAGAAGACCTGGCGGCGGGCAGCAGGGCTGGGTAACAGGATGACAAACGGCCCAGGAGCCAATGAGAGGCCCTTCGAGCCCAGAGGCCCCCTTGCTGTGTGACCCTGAGCAGAGCCCTCTCCCTCTCTGAGCCTCAGTCTTCCCAGCTGTAGAATGGGGTGGTTGTCACTGTCAAGATTAAATGAGTCAACACACAGAAGCCTCTCAGCCCTGGCCCTCGTGGCCAGCGAGTGACCCGAGTACCATGCCTGGGCCACCTTTCCTCCCCTTCTGGGGGCTCATCTCGGTCCAAGTCCAGGGCCCCAGACTCAGGCAGACCCTCCCATCCTAGGCTTCTGTTACAGTTGGAAACCGCGCCTCGCCCGGGAGCCTCCAACCCTATCCCAGGCCCCCAGGGTCAGCACCACCACGGGGTCTTCTGTTGCCCCGCCGAGCTCTGGAGGAAGACGGCCACCGCGACAGGCCAGCGTCCCTGTTCGGGAAGTGAGGCCACACTCCAGGGCGGCGCCAGGCTCTGACCGTCGGCGCCGTTTGGAGAACCTGGCACACGGGGTTTATTTTTCCACTTTTCAGGAGAAAGTGATCCGGGCAAGGACGGCTCTTCCCCCTCGGTCCCTCGATTAGCACGTGCAGGGAGGAATGTGGAGACGCGACTCAGAAAAGTGCCCCCTGCAAAGTGACCTCCAGGGTCAGCGTTCACTGGCAGCATCACAGGACGCACCGTCCGCAGACGCCCCTGGTCCTCCCGGGCCGGCCGGGGGCGTCCGAGAGAGGGGCCGGGGCCCCGGCTTCTCAGCGCGCGGTCTGAGGCCTGGGGGTGCCCGGGTGTCCTGCAGGGGTGAGCGCTGCACAGCTTGCCCCGGACCAGGGAGTCTCTGAGGATGCGGGGATTCCAGGGTTAAAACCAGGACGAGCCGGCCACCCGGTCCTGCCCGTGTGGACAGCGCTACCTCTGTTTCCGGCGCTGGCATCACCTCGGAGCCCTTGGAGCTCAGACCGCAGCCCAGGCAGCTGGCGGGGGAGCAGAGGACTGAGGGAGGGGACTCGCGGCCACAGGGCACCGGGCCACACCCGCCGTGCCGCCAGGAAACGGCATCAGACAGACTTTAAAGGCACATCAAACTGCAGCCTGAAGGCCCCGACAGGCCCGTTTAATTATTCAAAGAGTCGCCTGGGTGCAGCCTGCTGACTGGATGGGAGGCCTTGACGCACCAGGATTCTTATTAAAAACAGCTCCGGCTGAACAGCCCAGCCGTCCAAACAAGCACAAAATCCGGCTTCTCCCCCTGGCCAGCCAGGCACCCACACCAATGGGCCCTGGCACTGGGGCTGCACGGGGGCCTCCCCACCCACACCCACTGCCAAGGCCACCCGGGGCTGCCAGGCTGGGGGCCATGGAGGCCCAGAAGAGGGAGGAGGCGGGGGGCGGGGGAGGCTTCAGGTGGGGAGCTGACCCAGGGAGCAGAGCCTACCCTGGGTTGAGTCCGGCCTCGCATCCGACAGACGGGGGCTGTAACCGGCTGCACCTTAAGCCTCCTGGCCCGAGTTTGCCCAGGGACCTCAGTGAACATGCCTGTAAAATGGGGGTGCACCGCCCGCCTCACACACAGAGACACGTGGTGTGGACGTGCCCCCACAGGGCCTGGCACACGAGGAGGAGGAGGTGATGGTGCGTGTGGTCAAGAGTCAGGGGCCGGAGGAGGCAGCCCACACAGCACGCGGCAGAGCCCCTCATGCGTGCAGATGGGGGCGAGGTCTCAGGGCGGCTGGGCCGAGCCGAGAGGAGCCGAAGGGCCAGTGGGGCAGGACCAGGGCAGGGCAGGGGACAGAGTGACTGATGGGCTGGCCCAGGGGCCATGACCGGGGCCTGAAGCCAAAGTGACCTCAGCGGAGGCGGGTCCAGCAAAGCTGCGGGTTGAGAGGAGGTGCCACCGGCTCCAGGCGACCAGCGGAGACCCAAGGGGACCTCCGGAGCCCAGCTAGGCTGTTCCGGCCCTTGTTTCCAGAACCCTAGCAAGGCAGAGGGGGGAGGCTGACCTCGGGGCAGGCAGGCACAGTTTCCAGTAGCCCACTGCCCGGGGCCAGGGGTGGGGAGGGGCCTGGGCCGCTGCTGAGAAGGAGGATGCAGTTTCTCAGCAGCCGCGAGGCTGAACAGAGGCCTGACTTTCCAGCCCACTTCTCAGAATGGCAGCCTTTCACAGCAGAAAGGCCAGAGGGTCCCAGGGCCAACCCCCCTGCAAGCAGAGCCCAGCCCCTGCGGCCACTTAGCTGTTTTCCTTTCATGACCTCTTGACTTCCTCCAAGAGGATACCTGCTTGGCCTAGGCAGGAAACCCTGGCGACCGGCCAGGGCCTCACCTGGATGGAATGCCCTGGAAACATCCATCAGGGGACGGGAGGCCACACAGCCAGCAGGGGAGCGTGCCCAGAGCCACATCCCGCGTGGCCCGCCCCCAGACAGCCTGCGGCCCAAGGCCTCGGGCAGCCCTGTTCTCACCGGCAGAATCTGCACAGAAGACTCTCTCACTGGTCACTCGGGGACCAGAGCCCTATCGGCTGGGGGACCACGCCCAGGCACAGCCTCACTGGGCAGGGAGAGGTGGCGGGGTTCAGAGACAGGAGCTGTGGCTCAGGGGCAGGTGAACAGGCCCGGCTCCGGGCCAGCGGTCCTACCCAAGACCCCAGAGCCCCCCACCCTGCCCACCGCTCCTCCCACGACCTTCCTCCCCGCCCCGCCCCTCTCGAGCGCACAACACCCCACCCTGACCCGGTCCTCAGCTCCTGCGGGTAAAGGCCTGAAGGCCGAGGCGGAGGCCGGTGGCTGGCAGGGAGCTTGGGGTTCAGGGACCTGCCCCCGGTTATCAGGGGTGGTAGGTGGACAGGGGCGTCCTCACTGCTGGGTTCCCTGTCCCCGACGGCATTCAGTGGTGGGGCTGTAAAAACGACCACGTGCGCCGCAGCCCCAGCTCCCCCCACCCCCAAGCCTGTCCTCCCCTCGAGGGAGCGAAGATCGCTTCACTGTGTAACAAGGAAAACAATCAAAGGCTGCCTTCTCAGCAAGCGCCTCCATGAAACATTTATCGGGCAGCTGTGTAACGCTATCGGCTCGTTTTCAGAGACAGGGAAGGAGATCATGTCATGTTTTGTACTGGGATTTTTCTGCGTGCGGAAGACATGTGAGGGTATTGAAAAATCCCAGTACAAAACATGACATGATCTCCTTCCCTGTCTCTGAAAACGAGCCGATAGCGTTACACCTGTCTCTTATACACATCTCCCGCCCCGCCCCTCTCGAGCGCACAGTGACACCCAGCCCCCTCCCCGCCTCCCTAGAGTATCTGCCTGGGCCTCCGCTGCCCAGACCCGTCCACCCTGGCCCTGCTCACTCCTCCCAGTCAGCAGCTTCAAATGCCCCCTCCTCGCGAAGGGGTGCAGGCCTCTCTGCCCGTGAGGGCCTCCATCCCTGCCCTGCTCGCCCACCCTCAGGACTGGTCCCCTGGAGCCCAGCCTCGAGAGGGTGGCACACAGTAGGTGCACACACCCAGGCCACCCTAGGCTCCCATGGGAATAAGGGCAGGACCGCTGCCCACCTCACCCTGGGCAAGGGGCCCTGGGGGTCCAGCTTGGCCAGTTGGGAGCACAGAGCTGGATTGCAGCCCCTCTGCACGGCGCCAGCGCTGGGTCTGGAGGCAGCCCCGGGCAGGGAGGACTGGGCTCGGGCCAGCCATCCAGCCCTGCGGCCGGTCGCTCACCTTGGAGTCGGCAGGGCTGAGGGCTGGGCCAAGCCTCAGGGCCGGGCTCCAGGCCTCCGTTTTCAGCAGAATCACTGGGGCCTCAGGGCTGCGCTCCTGGACAACATTCCATGGAAACGCCATGCCCAGACCGCTGCTCAGGATCCTGAGCCAGAGACAGGCGGGCCGTGAGTGCTCAACGGCAGCGCCCCCAGCCTCCCGCGGCCACCAACCCCGCCCGGGGCAGGGCCGACGGCAGGACGGCACCGTGAGCAGCCCGCATCATGGTGTGGAGGCCAGGGCTCCAGGGCTAGGCCGGGGACAGGCCAGCCTCAGTCTCCCTGCCGGTGACCTCACAGCGAAAACAGAGCTCCAGCCGCCCGCCCCCAGGGTCAGCAGTGAGGCCTGAGGCTGGTCCCCAGCCCCTAGAGGCCAGCTCTGCTGGGAACTGAAGCCAGAAGGGCCTGGAGACACACTGGGCCCAGGCCCCAGAACCCTGAGCCCCAGCTGACTCCTGCGGGAGGAAGGGAGGGTGGGGACCCAGTTCCACCCCAATAGCAAGAGACCCTGGGCCAGAGAGGCCCTCTCGAGGCCTCAATCTCCTCTCAAAGTGGGGCTGAATCCCTATTCCCGGGGTCCAGGTGAGCGCTCAGTGAGATGAGCCCTGGGGAGGGCTTGGCCCCATGCCTGTCGCTGCTGCGAGGGTGGCGGAGGCGGGGCAGAGGAGGGACAGCTCCAGAAAAGCCACAGGGCAGCACGGAACCTCACGCCGTGCTGGCTGTGCAATAGCCACGAGACCAGGGATACCCGGGAGTCGGCCCACAGCTGCCGACGCTGCCTGAAAGGTCTGACTGCAGAGACTGAACAAAGCTACACGGGAAATACAGTGAGCTAAGAGCCTCTCGATGGAGGTGAGAGAGGAGCGTGAAAAGCCGGCTTAAAGCTCAGCATCCAGAAAACGAAGACCATGGCAGCTGGTCCCCTCACTTCACGGCAAATAGACGGGGAAACAACGGAAACAGTGGCAGACTTTATTTTCTTGGGCTCCAAAATCACTGCAGATGGTGACGAGAAGTTAAAAAACACTTGCTCCTTGGAAGAAAAGCTATTACAAACCTAGACAGCGTATTAAAAAGCACAGACATCACTTTGCCGACAAAAGTCCATCCAGTCAGAGCTACAGGTTTCCCAGTGGTCACGTATGCATGTGAGAGTCGGACCACAGAGAAAGCTGGGCACCAAAGGACGGATGCTTTCGAACTGTGGTGTTAGAGAAAACTCTTGAGTCCCTTGGACTGAAAGGAGATCCAACCAGTCCATCCTAAAGGAAATCATTCAGGAAGTCCTGAATATTCATTGGAAGGACTGATGCTGAAGCTGAAACTCCAATACTTTGGCCACCTGATGGGAAGAGCTGACTCATTAGAAAAGACCCTGATGCTGAGAGAGATTGAAGGCAGGAGGAGAAGGGGACGACAGTGGATGAGATGGTCGGATGGCATCATTGACTCAACGGACACGAGTTCGTGCAAACTCCGAGAGTTGGTGATGGACAGGGAGGCCTGGCGTGCTGCTGTTCATGGGGTCGCGAAGAGTCGGACGCGACTGAGCGACTGAACAACGAGTTTACAAGACCCAGGAGCCGGAAGACGGGAAGTGGAGGGCAGCGGCTTCCTCCTGCCAGGACCACGGGGCAGGATGGAGGAGCGCAGCGGGTGGTCACAGGCTTCCTTGCACTCCACGAGCTAGAAGGGTCTAGCTTAGGAGCCAAATATCAGGCTTGAGAGAATTAAAAACAATTTAAAGCTAAATGAATGAATCCATAAAAATAAAAGGCAGAATGATAGCCAACAGGGCATAAATAAGGAATGCTAAGGGAAACCAGATGGTTACTTTCAAGAGTCCTCTCTCTCCTATCAAAATACTGCTACAAGCTGCCTGAAAACACACGGCATGTGGTGGTGGGCACCCCGGACCCATCGTGGAGCCGGAGGTGAGGGAGACGGGCAGGCGGCGGGCAGGCCTGGGCCACACAGGCTCACGGGCCAAAGGCTGGACAGGGTGGCGGGCCCTCGGAGGCAGCCTGGCAGGGCGGTGTGTCGGTTCCCTCCGCCTCTCCCTCGGCACCTGACCTCAGGCCAGGCCTTCAGCCTCAGTCTCCCCGTCTCTAAAATGGGACGCAGCAGCGCCCACTCAGCAGTGTCACACTGCGGGGCAGAGTGAACTCTGGTGGCCAGACATCCTGGCCTCACCAACAGGCCAGAGGCTGCAGGAGCCCGTGGGTGACCTGCTGGGTCTCCTTCCCCAGCCACAGCTGCCCCTCTGCTCCGCCAGCCTGGCTCCAGGGCAAGCGGCACAGAGGGGAGCACCCCCCACCCACACATTCCCTGCAGCAACTCAGCGAGCTCGGGGGCTGTTCGCGGGCACTGACCATCCTGGCCCGTGCTGACCGCAGCAGCAGCTGGCGCAGAGGAGGGACTCGACAGAAGAGCCCCACGGTGAGAAGGACAAGCCAGCGCCCCAAGGCGGGGCTGCCCTGTCCCCAAAGCCCCTCTTCAGACATAGCTTCCCTGGTGGCTCAGCTGGTAAAGAATCCGCCTGCAGTGCAGGAGACCCTGGTTTGATTCCCAGGTCGGGAAGATCCCCTGGAGAAGGGATAAGCTACTCACTCCAGTGTTCTTGGGCTTCCCTTGTGGCTCCCTTGTGCAGGCAAGAATCTGCCTGCAACGTGGGAGACCTGGGTTCGACCCCTGCGTTGGGAAGATCGCCTGGAGAAGGCAAAGGCCACCCACTCCAGCATTTCTCTGGACAACTCCATGGACTGTATAGTCCATGGGGCCGCAGAGTCAGGCTCGACTGAGAGACTCACTTTCACTCTTCCGATGATGAGATGAGCGGGCCTCAGACTTGTCCGGGTGCCGCCTTCACACTCCGTAACTGGATGCACCCAAAGCCCCGGAAAGCCTTTTGCTGATGATGCTGCAGCTCACGGCAGCGTCTCTGATCGGTTGGTCTGGGCAGCGGCCCTGCTGTGGCGGGGGAGACTCGGGCTGTTCCCTCCCACGGGCCACAGCTGGGAGCAGAGAATAGGACTGGCCTGGCCCCAGAGCTGGGCGGACAGTCACATCGCCCACACCACCGGCCGCACTGGGACCGTTCCAGGGCATTTTTCAATACCCTCACATGTCTTCCGCACGCAGAAAAATCCCAGTACAAAACATGACATGATCTCCTTCCCTGTCTCTGAAAACGAGCCGATAGCGTTACACAGCTGCCCGATAAATGTTTCATGGAGGCGCTTGCTGAGAAGGCAGCCTTTGATTGTTTTCCTTGTTACACAGTGAAGCGATCTTCGCTCCCTCGAGGGGAGGACAGGCTTGGGGGTGGGGGGAGCTGGGGCTCCGGCGCACGTGGTCGTTTTTACAGCCCACCACTGAATGCCGTCGGGGACAGGGAACCCAGCAGTGAGGACGCCCCTGTCCACCTACCACCCCTGATAACCGGGGGCAGGTCCCTGAACCCCAAGCTCCCTGCCAGCCACCGGCCTCCGCCTCGGCCTTCAGGCCTTTACCCGCAGGAGCTGAGGACCGGGTCAGGGTGGGGTGGGGTGTGGCCAGCCTTTAGGAGGGGCAGCTTTGCCCCCCCACACAGAGGGGGCCCGCCTATCTCAGAGCTCACTCCTCGGCAAAACCCACACCCTGGGCTTGAAATAACAGGAATTCATTCCCCAGGGGCTGGGAGGCCAGAAATCCTGGGTCAGGATGCAGGCGGGGCCAGCTAGGTTTTAGGGGAGGAGCCCTCCGGACTCGCTCAGCTCCTGGGGGTCCAGGCAGTGCTGGGCTTCACAGCGTCAGGCCAGTCTCTGCCTCAGCTCCCCGTCCCTGCCTCATCCCGTCTCACCTCATCCCCCGTGGCCCCCCACCCGGTCCCCACGTCCTCGGAACCCTGAGGGGGTGAGACGGGCCAGACAGAGCCCCGCCCCCACCTGCTCCCTCGCGGAGGGCACCTAACCTCACAACCTGCAGCCCCCCTGAGGCCCAAGGCGCCCCCACCCACCCGGTGACAGGCGGGCACCAGCCTCAGATGCCACTTCAGCCCCGAGAGCCTTGAAACAAAGCTGACCAGGCCTGACGGCCCCTCCTCCCTCGCCCTCACCTCCCTTCCTCCAAGGCCTTCCAGACAGGAGCGCCCTCCCTTCCACTCCTCGCTTCTAGAACCTTCTGTGAATCTCCCCCACCCAGGAAGGGTGGGGAAGCCTACAGGCACCACTGCCCCAGCAGGTGGGATCCCACATTCAGGAGTGACATGGTTGGAAATGAGATTCGGGGCGGTGGGGAGGGAAGCGGGGTGACTGCAAACACACAGCCACAGCCACTCACCCCAAAGGGATGGAACCTATGTTCTGCGAATCTCACTGCAATTCAGTAAAAACCCAGAGAGCAGGAGGCCGGCTGGGTTAGGACCTGGGAGTCAAAGATGGAGCTGGTCCCGGCTCGCAGGAGCGCTCAGGTCCCCTGAAGACCCAGAGCCGAGCCCACCAGGCGGGCCCCACGAGGTGGGTGCAGAGGTCCACGCCCGGGGCCCCACGACGGCCCCTACCGGACCCTCAGGCCCACGTCCACCGGCCTCCCCAGCCCTAGCGCTGCTCTTACAAAAGCGCCTCAAACAGCTTGGGTTTACTACCCTGTGGATCCGACATCAGGGGTCTATAGCGGGTCTCACGGACTCAGATCAAGGGGGCGGCAGAGCCGGCTCCTTCCGGGGGCGCCACGGGAGAGCCTGGCCCTTTCACAGCTTCTAAGATGACCCGCATCTCCTGGCCTGTGGCCACACCCCTCCAACCTCCTTCCTCTGACTCTGACCCTCCTGCTTCCTCCTACGTTTACAGGTGAAATTCCATCTATAAAACTTAACCTGCAGAGAAGCTTTTCCCAGTCTAGACGCAGGGGTCTAGGGGTAGGAGGAGAGTATATCTTTTGGGGGCCACCTTTCAGCCCACCACAAGGCCAGCAGCCCGTGGGTGTTCACAGGGTGTCCAGGGCAGCAAGAATCACAGTGCACAGGGCACAGGCTCACAGCAACCTTGGGCGGCAGGGGGACCCTTCCCAGCCACAGACGAAGAAACAGAGGGTCCAAGAATACCGCTGCCTAAGAGCCCTCAGCAAGCAGGTGGCTGAGAGATGAGACCTCCGAGGGCTGAGGGCGCCCTGGTCTCACCGTTCAATTTCAGGCCCAGAGAGGGTCGGCCCTTTGCCATCTCCTCCTTCCCAGGCATTCAGGACATCCTTCAATCTGGAGGGCCAGCTCCGGCTGGGACGAGGGCTGGATGAGGCTCCATGGACTTCCCCACCATCACTGCTGGTCCCCCGCCGGCCGGCACCCGGGTGGGGCTCTTAGATTGAGTCTCCTGTTCATCAGCCCCTGAGAAGCACAACCGGGGCTTCTGTGGAAGATCAGCTCACGGCACACGGGCGAGGGTGGCGAGAAGGGGCGTCTTTAAAGGCGCGCGCTGGGCTCCTCTCCAGCCTCGAGAGACCCGCAGGAGAGATTCGTTAGGGCTGTGGGATCGGTGAGCGGGTTTTCTAAACAGAAGAGTCTAGCTAGCGGAACCCCTTTTGCTGATTACCGACACCAGGAAATGATCTCAAGCGAACAGCACAGTCAGGGTCCTGAGTGAGTGCTGGTGGCTCCAGGCCGTCACATCGCCTGTGAAACCCTCGGCCTGCACGGAGCTGCTCAAACGTGTCCCGCTCGGGAGCGGCCAGAGCCCACCTCCCAGGCCCGGGGCAGGTGAGCTGCGGGGCGTGCCGGAGGGCCTGTCCCCAGGAGCTGCGAAGGGAAAGGACCCCAGCAAAGTTCTGGACTGGGGCTCAGGCAGGGAGGGAGAAACACTGGGTGAGACGGGGCCTGGGGCACATTCAGTGATCAGGGCGAGAGGAAGACAGAGGCGAGCTGGGCAGCTCTTCCTGAGAAGGCACTGTTCTGATGAGCAGGCCCCGTCCCCGCCTTTGGTCCGCAAACACCTTCCCGGCGCCCTCACCTCCCTCCCCGACGCGCAGTAAAGGGTTAAAGCAGCAGCCCTAGGCTGGCCACACCTCGTGTGTCCAAGGAAGGTGGGGCTCCGGCCTGGGGACATCCTGCGGATTAAAGCATCTCTGTCTACCTGGGGGGTGGGGTGCCCAGGCCAGGCCAGAGGGTCTGTGAAATGATGGGGTTTATGGGGGACCTCAGGCCCACAGTATCAGCTGGACCTCTCCAGGGGCTGGCAGCTAAGGTCACACCCATGGGGGCAGTCAGCCGTGTCTACACGACCCACACCCAATGAGAACCAGGGCACCAAAGCTCAGGGGGGCTCCCTGGCTGGCAACTCCCGTCTGTGACGTCACACATCATCCTGGGAGGAGTTCGGCGCGGTCCATCCAAGCCCTCGGGGCAAGGAGACCCGGAAGTCCGTGCCTCGTCTCTCCTAGACTCCAGTCTAAATGGATTTTCCACCTGCTGGCCTGGACCTGCCTCCTTTCTCTGTAATAGACCAATGCCCTGAGGATAGCGGCTGAGCTGAGTCCTGTGAGTCATCAGGGTCTCCGGGGCCCCGACAGGCCCTGTGACGTCATTACAGCAAACTGGGATACGTACTGAGCCTTCCTGCGGGCCAACGCTGACCTCGGGGTTCAGCCTCACCTGAATGAACCCTGAGACACCCCCTGGGTTTACCCCACTCCCACCAGCTCCACAAGGAGCTGCCCACACGAGGCATGTAGCCCACCAGACTGGAGCGACTCTCAGCCGCTCCACACGCTAGACCGCTGCTCTCTGCTCACTGTCGCCCTAGGGGCTGGGGTCTTCATTCCCCATCCAGGGGGCCACAGTGCCCACATGGTGCCTGGAAGAAAGAGGGAAGAAGGCGCGTTTCCAAGTCCAAGGGCCGGCCTTGGAGAGCTGGCCCCTGCTCACCCAGCGCAGGAGCGGCCATGGGGCAGGGGCCCTGGGACTGTGGGGGCAGAGGGGTCGGGGAGATGGGGAGGCGGAGCTGAGATGGCCAGGGCACCACCCGGCCCCCCAGGGACCCACACTGATCAGAGGTCATCTGGCCGCTCTCCGGCCCCTCACCACTTTGTAAGCCACCAGCAGACTCCCTGGCCAGCTGTCAGCCCCGGGGAAACCGAGGCTCTGGGAGCCAACAGACAGGGCAGTCACGGCCTCGGCCACGGGCCTCTCGCCCCCCAGGGCAGGGCCTGGGGAGCCTGACACTGCGCTCTGCTCACCCCAGGGCCTCATCCGCCCCAGGAGCACCCCTGCGCTCCCCGACAGCAGGCCCCCGACCAGGAGGATGGTTATGAGATGGGAAGAAAAGATCACACTCTCGCTTTACATGACAAAGCCGATAAAATGACTGACTTCCGAGGCACGAACTCCATTCCTGCCTACACGCACGCGTAGACACGCACACAGGTGGAGAACATGGTGGAACAGGGAGGAGGCGCCCGGAACGCAGCCTGTCACCGGGGCCAGTGGGGCAAAGAACGGATGACCGTTTCTGGGAAAAATACAAACAAGAAAACACACGAACTGTGTATCCAGCAATGACTCACTTTTTTAAACTACACATTTTTAAACAGTCCTGGTTACAGACAAAAGCTACACTGAAAACCAGCCCACGCAGCTCGGGGCCTCACAGGCAGAGCAGTGTTCTAGAATATGGGCTAGGAGGGGGTACAGGGGTTTCATCCTAATGTTATGCTTTACGCCTTAAACATGTTATAAATATTCTCTGTGTTTAGGCCAACGCTGACCTCGGGGTTCAGCCTCACCTGAATGAACCCTGAGACACCCCCTGGGTTTACCCCACTCCCACCAGCTCCACAAGGAGCTGCCCACACGAGGCATGTAGCCCACCAGACTGGAGCGACTCTCAGCCGCTCCACACGCTAGACCGCTGCTCTCTGCTCACTGTCGCCCTAGGGGCTGGGGTCTTCATTCCCCATCCAGGGGGCCACAGTGCCCACATGGTGCCTGGAAGAAAGAGGGAAGAAGGCGCGTTTCCAAGTCCAAGGGCCGGCCTTGGAGAGCTGGCCCCTGCTCACCCAGCGCAGGAGCGGCCATGGGGCAGGGGCCCTGGGACTGTGGGGGCAGAGGGGTCGGGGAGATGGGGAGGCGGAGCTGAGATGGCCAGGGCACCACCCGGCCCCCCAGGGACCCACACTGATCAGAGGTCATCTGGCCGCTCTCCGGCCCCTCACCACTTTGTAAGCCACCAGCAGACTCCCTGGCCAGCTGTCAGCCCCGGGGAAACCGAGGCTCTGGGAGCCAACAGACAGGGCAGTCACGGCCTCGGCCACGGGCCTCTCGCCCCCCAGGGCAGGGCCTGGGGAGCCTGACACTGCGCTCTGCTCACCCCAGGGCCTCATCCGCCCCAGGAGCACCCCTGCGCTCCCCGACAGCAGGCCCCCGACCAGGAGGATGGTTATGAGATGGGAAGAAAAGATCACACTCTCGCTTTACATGACAAAGCCGATAAAATGACTGACTTCCGAGGCACGAACTCCATTCCTGCCTACACGCACGCGTAGACACGCACACAGGTGGAGAACATGGTGGAACAGGGAGGAGGCGCCCGGAACGCAGCCTGTCACCGGGGCCAGTGGGGCAAAGAACGGATGACCGTTTCTGGGAAAAATACAAACAAGAAAACACACGAACTGTGTATCCAGCAATGACTCACTTTTTTAAACTACACATTTTTAACAGTCCTGGTTACAGACAAAAGCTACACTGAAAACCAGCCCACGCAGCTCGGGGCCTCACAGGCAGAGCAGTGTTCTA
Organism: Madoqua kirkii; assembly: GCA_006408675.1. Lineage (NCBI taxonomy): Eukaryota > Metazoa > Chordata > Mammalia > Artiodactyla > Bovidae > Madoqua > Madoqua kirkii. The sequence goes on from SJYC01062430.1 coordinate 40,112, forward strand.
GAATATGGGCTAGGAGGGGGTACAGGGGTTTCATCCTAATGTTATGCTTTACGCCTTAAACATGTTATAAATATTCTCTGTGTTTAATAGCAGTGCAACGACATTTTTAAACAGCCTGTCCTTCATCTGACATTTTTAAAAAATCCTCAATTCAGTGAAACTTCTGCGTCTTTGGAGAGCCCAACAGGAAAAGAGGCTCTGGGTGGGAAGAGGGTCTGGGTGGGAAGAGGCTCTGGGGGGCCCTGATACTTGTATCTGTTCCTAAGACTCTGGACCTGGGCGAACAGCCGCACCAAGGGGCCCATTGCAGTGGGCATCCTGGTTTTGGGACCCCCAGCCCACGAGTGTGCAGGGACCAACCCCCCCATGACAACACCAGGGCGGATCCCCCTCCAGAGCTGAACCACTCTCACCAGGTCGCCGGTACCCACCCAGGTGAGACCCCCAGTCCCTGCATCCTCAGGATGAGTCACCTTTGCCACCCGAAACCTCTCTCTCCCACCGCGCTGGCCCATGACCTAGGGACACCGGAGGAGGCAGGCCCTGGGCTTGAACCCCACTGGGTGTGGAAGCTGGCCTCCCTGACCCCAGTCTGAGGGTCAGAATCTGCAACGACCACGTCTCACCAGGGGCTGCCCTCCCCTGTCCCTGGGGGCTGGCAGGGTCCCATCCCTCCAGACGCCTCTGCCTGCCCCCTCAGTCCCAGGGTCCCCCACCCCCCAACATCCATGTGTCAGAGATCAGACCCCAGCGCCATGGAATTCTCTGCAAATCCAAGCAGAATTAAAGCCAAGAGAGGGGAGATTCCTGCCAGGGTGGGGGCCACAGCCGCCGGCAGGCAGGCTCCCTGGCTCAGCCCCATCTCCACAAACAAACAATACTTCATTGGAGGCAAAACCCAGGTCTGACGTGTGGAGAGGGCATTTAGGAAGGCGATGGTCTTGAAAGGACTAATTTTTGATCTTATTACCTAAACCGAAAGAGACTTTGCAGCCATCAGCAACAGGCTTGCAAGATTTCCCGGGTGTGAGCTAAAGCCTCGCCCCTCCTCCCCACCCCTTCCAGCCGCACCAACAGGCAGCCCAACACGCTGAAAATTCATGAGAAAGACCCGGGCCGAGGGTATCTGTTCAAGACTCAGGATCTGTGGCAGGGCACACAGGAGGCAAACGAAGACGAAGAGGTGGGCGCCCCGCCGCGCGCTCCGCGAAGCTCACCTGATCCCTTTGTTCTGAGCCAAGTTGTGCAGGGAGAGTCTTGACACGGCGGAGATGACCTGCGAGGGGAGATGAAAAGACGCTTCTGTAATTTCATGAGAAAGCCGGAAGTCATCACGAAACATAATGAAATGCTTTGTAGATGTCGAGGACTGTTACTAAAGCACGTTTCATCTCAGGGAAAAAAATAACAAAAAAAGCAGAGCATAAGATTTTTTTAGGCAAGACACCTGTTTTGCATTTGGTGTGCAGGATGTGTCGTTTCGGGGCACTGATATTTGCTGAGGGCCACGTGCGCCCGGTGCATGCCCCAGAACCCAGGCCTGGGCTCACAGCCCCTCTGCCATCTCCTGCCCATCGGCCACTCGCTGAGTCCCGCCCTCCTCTCCCCAGGAGAGGGTCTGCCCCGTTGGGGCCACCGCAGGTGTGCACACACACCATGACCACACAGGGGGCCCCCCAGGCTCCTGCTCTGGAAGGCATCACATGATTTAATAATAACTCCTATCACGGTGGGTGCTGACCCATTTCACAGGTGGGGAGGCAGAGGCCCAGAGACGCCAAGTGATTGCCCGAAGTCACACAGCAGCCCGGAGCGCAGCGTAGGTGCACACATCCCAGTGGAGAGCTCTCTTCCCTTCCAGCCCCTCCAATCTTTCCATATGGACCATTTAAACAGATGCCCAGCTAGCTGGGGAGTCAGGGTGTAGAGGGAAAACGAAGAGCCCCAGGCTCCGATCGCACAAGGGATCCCAGAAGGCTCTCCCCAGATGGACAGATGTGCCAAAGTCCTGGGGTCCCTGCCCCAGCTCGGTCCTGCCCTGTAACCAGCCCCCTCCAGACACACAGGACCCACCCGACTCCCAGCCTCAGAGGCCTCAACACAGCCAGTCCACAGACCTTCAGATCACTGGGGCAAGCAAGGGCGAGGTTCCACAGACAGTCACAGCAAACAGGGGCCAGGTGAGACCCTGAACACAGAGCGTGACACGCTCGAGCGTGACTCACGGGTCACACACGCTGCTCACGGTTCCCAGCGGGACTCACGGGGAACCTGCTGTGAGAGAGCACACACCGCGCAGGCAGAGAGACAGGCCTCGACTCCGAGAGCCCTCTGTGTGTGCACGTGTGTGTGTGTGTGCCTGTGTGCACACGCGCACGTGCACCACGGCCTGTGATGACCACTGGCCACACTCACAGACACCCTCAGAAACTGAGCCCAGTCCGTCATCCCGGCGAATCCTCACACCCCTACGAGGCCGGCCGTGCACACGTGGGACTCGGGAAGCCCGAGGCCAGGTCACCGCCCCAAAGCCCCCACCCGGGACACACGCCCCGACCTCCTGCGAGGCGGCTCTCCGCCCAGCGGCAATTCTCTAGAAGTGGGGAGAGAACCCCGCACTGTGCAGAAGGGCGCTTTCTCAGCTGGCGAGACGGCGGATCCGGCCAGGCCGGCGCTGTGCGCTGACTTCCGGGAGCGGCTCTGCCTCAGGGGCCGGTTCGCAGGGAAGTCGTGAATCCGAGGAGGACAGGGCTCCTCTGTCTCCTCAGACGGGACTCCACGGGCCGACTGTGCGGCTGGCCCGGCCGGGCCCCACGCTTGTGTGCGCCAAGAGGCCTTTCACACGCAGCAAGGGACTCGGCGTCTGCTGTTATTCTTGGCTTTTAAGGGCTCTAAACATTTAGGAAGAACAAAAATTAAAGCAATATTGCTCGGCGGCGTCCTCACAGTCACTGGACAGAATGCTGAAAGCGTCGGCGCCCGAGGGTTGGCACTAGAGGGCACACGCGCCAGCCGCTCCTACGCCTACTGTGGCAGACACCACCAGTCAACTGATGCACTCCTCCGCCCGAGCCAGACACAACTCGGGACCCTCCCTGCAGAGCCCAAACAAGACCCCAGCGCCGCCGCATCGGCTCAGCGAACGAAGCCTGTCTGCTGACCTGGGGTCGGGGCCGCGGCTCGTGCGGCAGGCCCGGGACAGGCGGAGCTGCACAGGCAAGCGAGCCGAGGCCAGGGGGCGGGCCGTGTTCCCACGGCCCACCCGCAGCCGCCGTGACTACAGCGAGGCTCGGCCCTGAGCTCCCGGCCGCTCTGCTCCAGGCTGCAGCCTGTCCTTAGTGGTTAGTGAAGGGCTCCGGATTCCGGTCGCCAGACGGGGCCAGCTCCTTAAATGGGGTTAACCGTCCCAGCTCTGCCCAAGGCGCCCTGTCCCTCGCTGGTCCGTCCTGCACGTCTGTGCAGAAAGGGAAATCTCAGGTCTCACCTGGGGCTCCGGGGAGCAGACCCCTGAGAGCTGTGGGACCAGATGAGGGGAGGGGCCCCCTGAAAGTTAAGGGAGCAGGGGTCACGGAGCACCCTGGGAGCTCCCGGGGGCACCTCTGGCTGGTGCCTTCCCCACCCTCGGGGAGAGAGCGGGCCTTCCCCAGAGGCATCCCTCTCCCATGACGATCAAAACCCTCCCGGCTCAGAGTCCCTGCCAGCTCCTCTGAAAACAGGAATGCCAAAGGATGACATTTCCCCGACTTCCATCTCCCCTTCTCCCTGCATCCCTGACAACGAGTGAAAAGACACACAGCTGCTCGTCTTGCCGTCTCCCTCCCTCCCTCCACACAAAAAGCTCAGACTCCTGGGCTCAGCGATCCAGCAGCAGCTCCCACGGGGCCCACGGAGCCTCAGCCCCGGGCGAGCAGAGGAACGTGTGTGCAGAGGCTGGGCAGGGAACCAGCGGGAGGAGGGTGTGTGCTCACGGGGACCAGTCGTGCCGGGAGCGGGCACCTGCACCGCAGCCCCCAAAGCCACGGGGGTCTGCGCCGTCCGCCCGCGTCCGCCTCCCGCCTCGACCGTGACCTGCAGTGCTTCAGCCCCTCTACTTGGTGAAGGAATAAGGATACTTGCGGCAGCGCAGAGCCCGGGGCCCGAGGCCTGGACCCCAAAGGGCAGTCTCGCTGGGCCCCACCAGGCGCGGACGGCTCAGACCCCGAGCGGCACCCCACCAGCCTGCATCCGGGCAAACAGACTGCCAGACACCGCTGGCCAGTCGGCTTCCTGGCGTTCATGGGAGGAGCTTTAGAATGGAGGCTCCCAGGCTCAGCCCAGAGGGCAGTTGCTCTTCCTCAGAAGGTGCCCCCTGCGGGGCAGGCGTGGGGCGAGGTGGGGGCTGGGACCAGGGTGGTCTGGGATGCAATCAGATGGCCTGCTGGTGGGGAATAGCCTGCACCGTCCTGGGTTCACATCCGGCCACCGGCCTCAGTCTGCCCGCCTGTGAAATGGGGACGAACGCACCCCTCCCGTGAGACTGCTGGTCTCGCTAGAACGTGTGCCGGGCATCTGGCCTGCAGCAGCGCGTTTGCACGACCAGGGGTTGAGGAGATCCACGCAGTGATTGAGGGTTGACTCACCCCCTCCACCTACTTGGGCTTCTCGGCGGCTCAGCAGTAAGGAATCTGCCTGCGGCGCAGGAGGTGCAGGTTCGGCCGCAGGTGGGGAAGATCCCCTGGAGGAGGGCACGGCAACCCACTCCAGTACTCTTGTCTGGAGGATCCCATGGACAGAGGAGCCTGGAGGGCTAGTCTGTGGGGTCGCAAAGAGTCAGACGCAACTGAAGAGACTTCGCACGCACCCAAGACCCTTGCCCTCACTTGGATGGAAACAGGGGAAGAGGGGAAAGGTCTGGTTCCAGGCCCGAGGCTCGCAACTGTGTTGTGACTTCAAAAGAGAAGTTCAGGAGGAGGGCTGAAAAGGCAGAGACCGAGGGCCAAGGGAGAGATAGAGAGGGTGGGGACTCTGCCTTTCAAAGGCAGCATCACTCAGAGGCCTCCAGGGCAGACGAGGTGGACATCCAGAGGCCTCGAGGCAGGCCTGGACTCTGCAAGCCCTTGCCCGAGCCTCTGTTGAAACCTGGGGAAAAGCAGTCAGACAGCAGCCTTGCAGGCTGGGCCCTGAGTGGGCAGAGTCAGCTGCAGGCTGCCCAGCTCGCCAGCCCTCCACTGCCCGGGTCCCTGGGCCGCAGCAGTCAGCTTCCTGGCGGGGCAAGGGCTCTAACTCAGGAAGGACTCACCTCCTGCCTCTCCAGGGCAGGGTTTGCAAACTGCAGGCGCTGACGGGCTGGTGAGGCATGAACTCAGGTCCTAAGGGCATTTTTTCCACTGAAGTAGGATGAGATAGGAACAGACAAGACAGACAGTATTGGAAAAGAGAAGTCCTGGACTTTATTTTCAGCCTAGAGGAGACGAGTGGCTTAGCTTCCCTGACTTATTCACTCAGCAGACGTTCAATGTGCCCTGTGAAGTGCCAGCCGCCGTAACAGAAGACGGACCAGGTTCAGGGGCATTTTCAGAGCTCCAAGAGCCCCAGGAGGCTCCCTCCCAGGAGATGGAGTGGGCCAACACTGTGCCCCCATTTTACAGACAAGAATCAAGGCCCAGGGACCCAGAGACGCACTCAGGGGCATACTGCAGCAGCTATCACATCTGACCTTCAGAACAGGCTCCGAGGCGCCACTTCACAGACGAGAAAGACTGCCGCTTGCCAAGTTCATGCGATGGCCTAAGGGCAGTGACTGCAAGGATGCTCGAAGACTGTTTGGGGATACGGGTGAGAGGATAAGCAGAGAGAGGGGTGGGCGGGGGATGCTGTGTGGTTGGAGGGAAGGACAGATGGACACATGCGTGGAAGGATGGATGGGCAGATGGGTGGAAGGATGGATGGGCAGATGGGTAGATGGACAGACAGGATCAACAGCAAAGGTTCCGATGAGAATCTGCCTCCCAATCCTTCATCTTACTGTAAGAACGTGAACATTCATTTATCAAGCCCTCACTAAGTGCCAAGCAACACAGTATGATGAACACGACGCAAACGTGGTTCCTGCATGTAGTGCCTCTCCCCAACTCTCCACGCGTCAGACGCAGACACTGGGGACTCGAGAGAACAAGGGCCCTGCCCCAGGCCTGTGCCAGCCGCTGCCCGGCTCCCATCACGGGAGCCAGCGGCGGGCAACGGAACCCCGAGCTCCTCCTCCAGGGCCCAGCCTTCCCCGCAGTTACTGAGGTCCACCCGATGGGGGCAGACCTCCTGGGGGCTACTCGCAGGCACGGCTCACGGAGCTTCTCTGCTTCTGGGGCGACCTCGAAAGCCTCAGGTTAGAGGTGGCACTGCACCCCGGGCCTCCCCGGGCGGCCCATGGGGATACGGGTGAGAGGATAAGCAGAGAGAGGGGTGGGCGGGGGATGCTGTGTGGTTGGAGGGAAGGACAGATGGACACATGCGTGGAAGGATGGATGGGCAGATGGGTGGAAGGATGGATGGGCAGATGGGTAGATGGACAGACAGGATCAACAGCAAAGGTTCCGATGAGAATCTGCCTCCCAATCCTTCATCTTACTGTAAGAACGTGAACATTCATTTATCAAGCCCTCACTAAGTGCCAAGCAACACAGTATGATGAACACGACGCAAACGTGGTTCCTGCATGTAGTGCCTCTCCCCAACTCTCCACGCGTCAGACGCAGACACTGGGGACTCGAGAGAACAAGGGCCCTGCCCCAGGCCTGTGCCAGCCGCTGCCCGGCTCCCATCACGGGAGCCAGCGGCGGGCAACGGAACCCCGAGCTCCTCCTCCAGGGCCCAGCCTTCCCCGCAGTTACTGAGGTCCACCCGATGGGGGCAGACCTCCTGGGGGCTACTCGCAGGCACGGCTCACGGAGCTTCTCTGCTTCTGGGGCGACCTCGAAAGCCTCAGGTTAGAGGTGGCACTGCACCCCGGGCCTCCCCGGGCGGCCCTGCCGTCTCCGGTGGAAGCCGGCCCAGCCCAGGTGCCGCCTGCCCGACACTGCCCTCACCAGGCCACTGCCACCCTGCCCTGGCCCCACAGCATCGGGCTCTCGCGTTGTGGGATCTCAGTTCCCAGCCAGGGACTGAGCCCACAGCCCTGACCTGCAAGGTGGAATCTCAAGCACCGGACCTCCGAGTCCCTGCCCGGCAACTCAGCACCTGAGCCGAGGACCCCACAGAGATGACCCAGAGGATGGCCAGGGGCACACCTCGGCCTCTCAAAGGGCCGGCTGCCCAGCCGCTGGTCAGCTGGCGAGTGGGCGGGTCCGTCAGCCCCGCGTGGTCAGGGGTGCGCCCCGCCATTCTGAGGAATCACTAACCGGGAACGGCACAGACCAGGAAAGACCCCCTTATCAGCCAGGACCAGGCGTCCACACGCAGCAGCGCCTTGGAGCCAACCGGCCGAGATGATCAAGCTCGTTTAAATACGTTGCCCCGGAAACTCTCTATCTGTGGGGGAAATCTACAGCCAACACGGCTGCATATTCAGAATCAAATTATTATAAATGGTGTTCTCCAGCTCAGCCGGCGGCGACCTGCTTTTTCTCTTTTCACGATGAAAGCAAAGTCAGAGACACTGGTGCCTCTGCCTTCAGATGACCGGCGGCGGCGAGGAGGGACTCGCGATGGACCGCGGGCACCCACGGTCCTGTTCAAACGCCGCTTCCAACAGGCCAGGAAACAAAAGCAGGTGGAAAGCGGTCATCTCAGCCACCACCTTCGGCACGGCAGCACCCGGGGCCCTACAGAGGGGGTCTTCCTTCAAGGGAGCCAGAAGGAGGCTGGGAGACGGGAGGGGTCCAGACTCCAGGCCCCAAGACAGAGAAACAGCAAAATGAAAACCCACTAGTGGGGCCAGGTGACCGGCGGCAAAGGAGGGCGGTCTGCTCGTCCTTAGGGGGTCGGAGCTTCAGAGTGACTCAGGAGGAACAAAAAAGGCTAACAAAAGAGAAAAGTCTATCAACATCTCGGAGCAGGACACTGCTTTGTCCTGCCCTTGAACCGAGCTTCCAGCGAGACTTGAAACCACACCCCGCATCCAGCTTCCTCGTTCAGTAGGTTCAGGTCAAGAAAAGACGCTCAAATGCAGGGAGAAGACAACATCCTGAGCCTCGGGACGAGCGGCAAGAGTCTCCACGCCTCGGGCTCTGCAGGTGCCGACGTCTGTAACAAGGACAGACGGCTGGATGCCGACGTGCGGGACCCCCGAGCCGGGCGCCCTGCGGGGCCTGAGCAGGCCCCTGCCCGCGGCACACCTCCAGGGCAGTCAGCGCCTACACGCCTCGGTCCCTCCGTGCGTGGACCCGGCCACCTCCACGGCCACCCGCGAGAGCGGCTGCTCATCTCTGCAAGGTGAGAAAACTGAAGCCCAGAGGGTACGGCGACGTGACTGAGGCCTCGCCGCTGGGGTCAGGGACCGCGCGGAGTCAGGCTCCCAACACACACAGGAGGCCCCGCAAAGCAGGACACCAAGCGTCTGTCCTCGCCGCCTCCCCCGGGCCAGGAGAAAGCCCAAACCCCCGCTCACCCCGGGCGGGTGGTCACGGGGTCAGGCTGGGCCCGCCGCCAGCTCCGTCCCTCCCCCAACCATCCGCCCCACCCCTCGGGCCCCAGTTTCCTGCTGGGAATGAGGGGCGATCCACGGCCACCTGCCAGAGCAGCTGCTCATCTCTGCAAGGTGAGAAAACTGAAGCCCAGAGGGTACGGCGACGAGACTGAGGCCTCGCCGCTGGGGTCAGGGACCGCGCGGAGTCGGGCTCCCAACACACACAGGAGGCCCCGACAAGCAGGACACCAAGCGTCTGTCCTCGCCGCCTCCCCCGGGCCAGGAGAAAGCCCGAACCCCCGCTCACCCCGGGCGGGTGGTCACGGGGTCAGGCTGGGTCTGCTGCCAGCTCCGTCCCTCCCCCAACCATCCGCCCCACCCCTGGGGCCCCAGTTTCCTGCTGGGAATGAGGGGCGGCAACCTGGTTACTCTGAGAACTCGGCTCATGTCCATGAGTCCTCGGCACAGCCAAAGGAGGGGCTGAGCGGAAGCCCCCAGGGATGCCACGGCCGTGGACAGCCCCCGGCCAGGAGAGCGGCTTCAGCTTTCTCACCTTGCAGAGACGAGCAGGCCCTCTGGCGAATGGCCCGGGGCCTTGGAGACCAGCTGACCGCCACACTGAGCTCAGGAGCGGAAGCCCCCAGGGATGCCACGGCCGTGGACAGCCCCCGGCCAGGAGCGCGGCTTCAGCTTTCTCACCTTGCAGAGACGAGCAGGCCCTCTGGCAAATGGCCCAGGGCCTTGGAGACCAGCTGACCGCCACACTGAGCTCAGGAGGGGCGCGGGGCAGGGGGCAGGGGCCACCGCATTCCGCCCCGTGTCCCCGGTCCCCGGCACCCACACCTCCTTTGTGTCTCTGAGGCCACGTGGGGTGGGGGACTGAGGTTTACTATCTCCTCCGTCCTGACGCCCTAGGCAGAGCTGCAAGAGGAGGGCTGAGAGGCAGACCCCACTCCCTGGCATCATCCCCTCCTGGCTGCAACCAGCTAAGATGCCAGCGTAGCCAGTGTGCCGGGGTGCCGCCCAGCCCCTGGCACCTTGAGGAGAAACAGTCCTGGGACCAGTCGAGGCGGGAGAGGCCAGGGCAGCGCTCCACACGCCTGGGAGCCAGGAGAGAAGAGGCTGGGAGGGAGCTGGATGCAGGTGTCCTCGTGGGGCACAGTGAGGCGCCAGGAGAGGGTGGAGCACCCAGAGCCCCCATCGCGGGATCCCTGCCACAGACAGTGTCCGTCCAAGGGCCCCGGGCACTGGCCGTCTGTGGTCCCTGATTCACAACGTCGGGGCACAGGACTGGGAGGACCAGGGCAGAACCTGAACTAGAGCTCTTCCCGACCAGGAAGGTTTGCAGGAATCAGCCAGGAAAACGCAAGTCAGCAGACGGGAAACCTAAACCCCGGCTTGGGAGACAGAAGTGATTGGCCAAGGCCACCCAGGACCCTCCAGGCAGACACGGCGTGGGAAGCAGGGATCCCGTTTGGAGCGCAAGGCCCTGCTCTGACTGGCCTCGTGCCAACCACTGTGGACATGTGCCCAGCCCTGCCCTGGCCAAGTCTTTACGAGGCTTATTTCTATTTAATGATTTAAACTTTCCCCTCCTCCTCCTCAAAGGCAATGTCACCCCACTCCAGGACTCTTGCCTGGAAAATCCCATGGACGGAGGAGCCTGGCAGGCTGCAGTTTGTGGGGTCGCTAAGAGTCGGACACAACTGAGCGTCTTCACTTTCACTGTTCACTTTCATACATTGGAGGAAGAAATGGCAAACCACTCCAGTGTTCTTGCCTGGAGAATCCCGGGGACGGGGGAGCCTCGTAGGCTGCCGTCTATGGGGTCACAGAGTCAGACACTACTGAAGCGACTCAGCAGCAGCAGCTCCTCCTCGCTGCATCCACCAGGAGACATTTCTGCCAATCTTTCCATTTCACGGACGAACAACTGAGGCTCAGGATTCACGGCTGAAAGGGGGTGAGCAGAGATGAACCCAGCTCATCCATCTGCCCACAGGACCCCACATCTTCAGCCCAGCCCCGCCCCGAAAGGCAGGCTCATCCAGCCCTGATCCGAGGCCGACAGACAGCAGCCTCGCCTCCAGGCATGAGAGCGCGGCTGCTACTGAGGCCCTGAGGCTCCTGAAGCTGAAGTTCCAATGCTTTGGCCACCTGATGGGAAAAACTGACTCATTGGAAAAGACCCTGATGCTGGGAAAGATTGAGGACAGGAGGAGAAGGGGGCGACAGAGGATGAGATAGCTGGATGGTATCACCAACGCGATGGATGAGAGCTTGAGTAAACCCCGGGAGGTGGTGATGGACAGGGAAGCCTGGACTGCGCAGTCCACGGGGTCGCAAAGAGTCGGACGTGACTGAGCACGTGAGGTTCGTGGGGGCCAGGAAGCGCGTCAGACCACAAGGAGGCTTAGGGAGCTGGAGGAGTGGGTCGCCCCGGCCTCTCACCGTCCGTGAATGTGCTTCCCGCTCCCCCTCGACACCCCTCCCGGCTGTCACAGCTGCGATGACTGATGGTGCCGCAGGAAGAGGAGCGGCTGGGCCTGCCCTGCCCCATCTGGCGGGTAAGAGGTGAGCCGAAGGCATGTCAAAACGGCATCTCAAACCCAGCCACAGACAGGCAGCGGCACGGCTCCCCACTGACCCGAGGCAAGGCTGCCCAGCGGTGTGAGTCACTGCCCAGAAGGCACCAGAATCCCAGGGGCAGGACTAGACACCCCGCCCAGGCCTGGGGTGCCGACGCGCTTTACAGAACAGCACCCAGGCGAGGGCCTCCCCTCCCTAAATGCCCCCACTGCACTTTACCTTCTCTCATCCCGGGGAACCGAGGGGCCGGCAGGCGTCTACACAGCCTGCTCCGGGAGCAGGTTCCCGTGGCCCCGCCCAGCTGAGACTGCCTCTGCTCTTACGTGGATTCCTGCCTCGGCACAGGTGGTTTGTCTCCAGCACAATCGCACGGGGTCAGGACCATCGCCCCGCCTTTCCAGATGAGGGAACCACGGCCCAGTCAGGCGCCCTTACTTGCCGGGGACCACCTGTAAGAGGCGGCCCAGGCTGGCTAGGCCCAGGGCCCTCTGAGGGGCAGAATCTGCGTCTGCGTCTGCACTCCATCCTCACACCTGAAGGAGTTGCTGAGAAACAGAGAGTGGGTCCTGTTTCCCTCCATCCCCTCCCAGAACCGCAGCTGCGGGCACCGGGTGCTTGGGGCGGTGGCTGTCCCCAGCACACAGACCCGAGGGGGCCAGACCACAGTCCCCGAGGCTGGGGACCCACACCCCCGGGCAACCTGGCCCTGCCGCTGAGCGTCAGCCCACGAGAGCACGCAGTCACACCAGCCTCACAGGGCCTCCCTGAAGGAGCCAGCACGGAAATGGGCCCGAGCCCTGACCCCCAGCCCGATACCTGACCCCCAGCCCGAGCCCTTACCCTCAGCCTGATCCCTGACCCCCGCCTGAGCCCTGACCCCTGGCCCGATCCCTCACCGTGAGTAAGGTGCTGGGCTGCAAAGTTACCCGCCTGGCTCACTGAATCCTCAGCCACATGAGAAGGCGATACTGTGCCCCGTGTCAGATGAAGAGACTGAGGGTCAGAGTGGCCAGCTTCGCACTGAGAGGGCAGCCGCGACCGCACCTGGCGAGGCCCCAGGCCCCAGTCTAAGCCTGACCCGGGAAGGCCCCGCCCCGCCGTGGCATCTCCGGCTCGCGGGCTCTGGGCTCTGGGCCCCATCCATCAAAGCCCCGGCTGCTGACGGGGACTCGGTGACAGAAGCCATTACCTGGAGAGGGCCGGTGTGCCTCAGAGCTGCTTCACCGCCCTCCCTGATTAATGGCCATTTTAATGGGAAGGGGAACAAAAATTGTATCTTTTACACCATGGCAATAATTTCTCAATATACACACTTAGCTCTGAAGCGATGGCTTAGTAACTCCATTATTAACTGCCAGCACAGCCCCAGCGCCCCGAGCCACGTGCACCTCTCCAGCCTCGCCCGCTCCTTGCTTCTGACGCCAGCGCCTGACGAGCCTCGGGAGCTCTGGCCACCTGCAGGGTTTTCTCTTTCTCCATGGGCTCTCTGACAGCAAAGGAGGGTGCGGCCCTGCCCCCAGCTCCTGCAGCAGGGCAGAGCTCTGCCTGCGCTGTGTCCACACTCCCAGCTCTGCTGATATCCCGCAGGAGGGGAAGCAGGGATGTCGGGGGTGACCCCTGGCACCGCAACAGCCATGCAGCTGTGTGAGGATGGTCCTGAGCAGCTACACCAGTTAGAGGACAAAGTGCAAGCCCAACGTGTTCGTGGCTGCTGGGTATCTGACAGCAAAGGAGGGTGCGGCCCTGCCCCCAGCTCCTGCAGCAGGGCAGAGCTCTGCCTGCGCTGTGTCCACACTCCCAGCTCTGCTGATATCCCGCAGGAGGGGAAGCAGGGATGTCGGGGGTGACCCCTGGCACCGCAACAGCCATGCAGCTGTGTGAGGATGGTCCTGAGCAGCTACACCAGTTAGAGGACAAAGTGCAAGCCCAACGTGTTCGTGGCTGCTGGGTGGGTGTTTCCGGAATGATGCGCTAGCAGTGAGCACTCAGAAAGGGCGTGCTGAGTGACGAATGACGGTCCCTGTCCATTCCCGCTAGCGGAGGAGCGAGTGCTGAGAGTACCTGAGTCCCAGGCTCCTCGCCTGAGGAACGGGGCGACGCCCTCGGGGCTGAGGAGGCCCCTGCACTTCGGGCACACTGTCACAGCCACACTCAGCACTCCTGCCCCCCGGGAGTGGCCCCCGCTTCCACACCCCCAAGTCCAC
>SJYC01062431.1:0-10545 GCA_006408675.1 Madoqua kirkii
CCAGGGAGAAGGAGGACAGGGCAGAGAAGAAAGACGCAGAGTGGGGAGGCCTCAGGCCTCTGCCAAGGGGGGCCCCGCCCCAGCCCATCCGTGCCCCTCACACCTTGACTGGGGCTTCTGGCATCCAGAACCGGGACAGACAGCTCTCCGGAGTCGTGAGCGCCTGGAGAATGGTCCCTGGCACAGCAGCCGCAGGACACGGTGAAGGTCGCAAGGACAAAGACCTGCCATCGCAGCCCGCAGGGTGGCCCTGCCAGCGCTCGGCCCAGAGGACGGGTCACCTGAACCTGCTGCCGTTACCGCCAAGCCTGAGGGTCCCTCCAGAGCCCACGTCCTTCCCGAGACCTCGAAGCGAGACTTTGCTTGGAGAAGGGGCCGCTGCAGTGTAATCAGTTACAACGCAGTCATTCTGGGGCGGGGTGAGCCCTTCACTTGAGGTGACTGGTGTCTCCATGGGGACGCCAGAAGCCCAGGCGGGAGGGACGCAACCAGGAGCCCGAGGGACTCCGCTCTCGAGCAGCTGTGGAGGGACACCACCCAGAGAGAGCCCGCCCCCGGAGCCTGCGGGTGGAGCTGACCCCGCCAACGCTTCTGGCGTCCAGAACCGGGACAGACGGCTTTCTGGAGTTGTGAGCATGAAGGGCCCTTGGCACGGCAGCCACGGGACACCGCAAACGCTGGTCCAGGGTTGAGAGTGCTAACTGCTTGGGGGTTAGAGCGCCACACCCGAGCTGCTCCAGGGGCCCCTGCAGCAGAGGCAGCCGGCGGCCCAGGAGGACGGCACGGCTCCACCCAGTGCATCCGAGTGACCCAGCTCGTGCCGTCCAGCTGCACGCAGCGGCTGAAGGGCGTGTTCCTGCCAGTCAGGGCCTGACCAAACGTAGTCCGCCGGAGAAGGGAACGGCAAAGCCCTTGGGTATTCTTGCCTTGAGAGCCCCATGAACACAGTGAAAAGGCAGAAAGATAAGACACTGGAAGACGAGTGTCCCAACCCCAGGTCGGCAGGCATCCAGTATGCTGCAGGGAGGAGCAGAGAAATGGCTTCAGAAAGAACGAAGCAGCTGGGCCAAGGCAGAAACGGTGCCCAGCTGTGGACGTGACTGCGGTGAAAGTAAAGCCCAACGCTGTAAAGAGCAGCATCGCAGAAGAACCTGGAATGTGAGGTCCACGAATCAAGGCAAATTAGATGTGGTCAAACAGGAGATGGCAAGAATGAACATCGACCTTTCAGGAATCAGTGAACTAAAATGGATCAGAATGGGTGAATTTAACTTGGATGACCATTATCTCTACTCCTGGGGCAAGAATCCCTTAGAAGAAATGGAGTAGCCCTCACAGTCAACAAGAGTCTGAAATGCAGTACTTGGAGGCAAGCTCAAAAACGACAGAATGATCTCTGCTCGTTTCCAAGGCAAACTCCTCAATATCACAGTAATCCCAGTCTGTGCCCCGGCCAGGAATGCCGGAGAAGCTTAACAGTTCTATGAAGACCTACGAGACCTAGAACTAACACTAAAAAGACCCGGAGCACAGATTCAACTTTTCCCGGAGGCCCCGGCCCGGCACCCTGGGTCCCAGAGTCCCCGCCTCCACCAGCTGGGGCTGGTCCCCTTCCCCAAGAGCAACCTCTCGCAGCTCCACCTCTGGGCCCCCACCCCTCGATCCTTCCACCTTAAATCACCGGGAGGGGCATCCCTGGGGCTGCAGGAGGCTTCCTGCCCCGCTCGATCCTCAAGCACATGGACCCTGCATCGCTGTCCCCTCAACGATTCGTAGAGGGACCTGGCTCAGCATGAAGCCCAGCCTAGGGCTGGTGAGATGACTGCAGGGGACACACAACACTGGAGCCAGCGGGGGCCCGTGAACACTAACAGGAACCTGCTTAAAAACCCACTGTGCTGAGCCCTCACCGCCCCCACCACGGCAGGCCCGGGCTCCGTGGGAGCAGCCCCCAGGGAGAAACAAGGGCTGCCGCCTAGGGTAGTGAGCGCCCGGCCTCGGCAGGCATGCGAGAAGCTGGTGCTGGCACAGCACAGGCGATCAGACCGGTAGAGTTCCCGGACCCAGGGCCACTCTGGAAGTCAAGGGCACCGCAAAAGCTTCGCCTGAGGCCCGCAGGTGAGAGCTGGACCACAGAGAAGGCTGAGCGCCGAAGAATGGATGCTTTTGAACTGTGTTGTTGGAGAAGACTCTTGAGAGTCCCTTGGACTGCAAGGAGATCCAACCAGTCCATTCTAAACGAGATCAGTCCTGGGTGTTCATTGGAAGGACTGATGCTGAAGCTGAAGCTCCAATACTTTGGCCACCTCATGAAAAAAACAGACTCACTGGAAAAAGACCCTGATGCTGGGAGAGTTGAAGGTGGGAGGGGAAGGGGACGCCAGAGGATGAGATGGCTGGATGGCATCACCGACTCAATGCACATCAGTTTGAGTGAACTCCGGGAGTTGGTGATGGACAGGGAGGCCTGGCGGGCTGCGATTCACGGGGTTGCAGAGCTGGACACGACTGAACTGAACTGAACTGAACTGAGGCCCGCAGACAACTGACAGCTTGGCTTACGCGGGTTCCAGCAGCTCTCGCGGCCGTGAGGAGGGCGTCCAAAATGAACGGCGAGCATCCACGACGCTGGAACTGAGGCAAAATAAAACGAACAGCGACACACGGGCCTACACACGCCTGCCAGGCCCCGGGGACGCCCCGGTGAGCCAGGGCAGCGAGCGTGCCTGCCGCCTCTTCCTGCCGTGACTCACGCTCCAGCGCACCCGGCTGCCCCTCCACCGGGAGCACGCGCCCCTCCTGCCTGACCCCAGCCTCCTCCAGGCGCCCCTCGGAGGTCACTCATCCAAGATGACTTCCTTCCATCCCTCGGGCCTCACCGCAGTCAGCCGACTGCCCTCTCGGGTCCCTCCGTACGCTTCGGGCGATGGGGCGGCCCTCCGGCCCACGGGGTGTCCCTGTCTCTTAACCCTGGTTGCCTGGTCACCTGAGAACTCACCAAACTGTCCCTGTGTAACAGATGCCTTTTCTGCAAATGCAGGATACCTCAAGAAGTTACATTTCAGAAATCCGCTAGCTTTGAATCTAGAGAGTTCAAAGACATTTAATCAGATCTATTCATTCAAAGACACGCAGCTCCAGGCCTTCTGATGGGACGGACACGGTGAGAAGCCGAAACGTACAGGAAGGAGACGCCCGCAGACAGGAGGGGTTGCCCAGGGACGCTGCGGCCTGGCCCCAGGTCTTCCCCCACTGCAGCCCAGCCAGACAGGGCACGAAGGAGGCTTCACAGGAGGGGAAGGTTCAGGGCTGCCCCCGGCTCACCCTTGTCCCTGTAACCCCAGAGACTCCACTGCAGCCCCAGCGGGTCAAGCAGCTCTGGCCGCAGATGTGGGGTGGCAGGGGCGGGGCTGACTCGGAGCCCGCAGAGTCCTCTCTGCGCTCTGGGAAGACAGGGCCACACACTCAAAACCTGCGGATCTTTTCCGCAGCAATGGCTTCAGTTGCCCCAGAGTGAACCTCCCCCCGGAGCAGGGGCCAAGGGGCACACATGCGGCCCGAAGGCCACCCGCCCGGCCCTGATCCGGTCACCCTGGCGGCGGCCCCTGCTGCCCACCCTGCCTTCTCAAGGCTGAGCGCCGAAGAATGGATGCTTTTGAACTGTGTTGTTGGAGAAGACTCTTGAGAGTCCCTTGGACTGCAAGGAGATCCAACCAGTCCATTCTAAACGAGATCAGTCCTGGGTGTTCATTGGAAGGACTGATGCTGAAGCTGAAGCTCCAATACTTTGGCCACCTCATGAAAAAAACAGACTCACTGGAAAAAGACCCTGATGCTGGGAGAGTTGAAGGTGGGAGGGGAAGGGGACGCCAGAGGATGAGATGGCTGGATGGCATCACCGACTCAATGCACATCAGTTTGAGTGAACTCCGGGAGTTGGTGATGGACAGGGAGGCCTGGCGGGCTGCGATTCACGGGGTTGCAGAGCTGGACACGACTGAACTGAACTGAACTGAACTGAGGCCCGCAGACAACTGACAGCTTGGCTTACGCGGGTTCCAGCAGCTCTCGCGGCCGTGAGGAGGGCGTCCAAAATGAACGGCGAGCATCCACGACGCTGGAACTGAGGCAAAATAAAACGAACAGCGACACACGGGCCTACACACGCCTGCCAGGCCCCGGGGACGCCCCGGTGAGCCAGGGCAGCGAGCGTGCCTGCCGCCTCTTCCTGCCGTGACTCACGCTCCAGCGCACCCGGCTGCCCCTCCACCGGGAGCACGCGCCCCTCCTGCCTGACCCCAGCCTCCTCCAGGCGCCCCTCGGAGGTCACTCATCCAAGATGACTTCCTTCCATCCCTCGGGCCTCACCGCAGTCAGCCGACTGCCCTCTCGGGTCCCTCCGTACGCTTCGGGCGATGGGGCGGCCCTCCGGCCCACGGGGTGTCCCTGTCTCTTAACCCTGGTTGCCTGGTCACCTGAGAACTCACCAAACTGTCCCTGTGTAACAGATGCCTTTTCTGCAAATGCAGGATACCTCAAGAAGTTACATTTCAGAAATCCGCTAGCTTTGAATCTAGAGAGTTCAAAGACATTTAATCAGATCTATTCATTCAAAGACACGCAGCTCCAGGCCTTCTGATGGGACGGACACGGTGAGAAGCCGAAACGTACAGGAAGGAGACGCCCGCAGACAGGAGGGGTCGCCCAGGGACGCTGCGGCCTGGCCCCAGGTCTTCCCCCACTGCAGCCCAGCCAGACAGGGCACGAAGGAGGCTTCACAGGAGGGGAAGGTTCAGGGCTGCCCCCGGCTCACCCTTGTCCCTGTAACCCCAGAGACTCCACTGCAGCCCAGCGGGTCAAGCAGCTCTGGCCGCAGATGTGGGGTGGCAGGGGCGGGGCTGACTCGGAGCCCGCAGAGTCCTCTCTGCGCTCTGGGAAGACAGGGCCACACACTCAAAACCTGCGGATCTTTTCCGCAGCAATGGCTTCAGTTGCCCCAGAGTGAACCTCCCCCCGGAGCAGGGGCCAAGGGGCACACATGCGGCCCGAAGGCCACCCGCCCGGCCCTGATCCGGTCACCCTGGCGGCGGCCCCTGCTGCCCACCCTGCCTTCTCAGGCAACTTCAAGGTCTGTGTGTTCAGGCGTGCCTGTCACACGGACGAGCGGCCGCGGCCCAGCACTCTGGGCTGTTCATGGCTCTTTAATCCTCAGATGAGAGCAGATCTGAGAACACCAACTTGCCCACAGGCAGCAGGGCAGCCTCCGGAGCTCCTGCAAGCCCACTGTGCGCTCAGGAGGAGGCCCTCACATGGTCAGGCAGCACAGAGAGTGGACGACCCCCGTCCATCTGCCCACCAGCTGTGCGTCCCAGGGAGCCAGAGACGTGAGCCCGGGGCAGACCTCCTCCTGAGGCACAGCCCCAGGTGACACATGTCCCCCGGCCCGGCCAGCGTGGGCAGCTCTGAGATGAAGGCCTTGCACCAGCCCACCACCCCAAGGCGGTCCACCAGGAGGCAAGCTCGCGCTCTGCGCTGCCCCCAGCTGCCCCCAAGCGGTTCCCGCTTCTCTCTGGGCTGGAGGGAGCCGGGACTCTTCATCCAGTTCCCCCCCGGGCGCCAGTCAGTGACCACCCAGCTCAGGTGCTCACAGCCCAGACCAGAGCCCCCTGCTGCCCTGGGGACGCACCGCTGCAACGACCACGCTGGACGACAGGACGAAGCCTCGGGTAGCAAACCTCAGCTGAGCTCGCGCGGAGGCTGCTCCCCTCCGGGCTGGGGTGAGAAGGCCTGATGCGGCCGGAGCAGAGCCAGCTGCCTGAGGAGGGCTTAGGAGCCAGCAGAGGTCGCGGGGAGGCCGGGACGGCCCCCCTACACACACACACACAGCCAGCAGAGGGGACCTCAGTGACTGTGCCAGCCCCGCGGGCTGCTTCCTGTTTGGCCCTGGGCGATTCTCCGGGGCCCCAATGTGTCTGTTTAGCTCCTGGGCCTGCCTGGCCCCCAGGACCAAGGAGTCTCCCCATCCCGGGGGACACCGCAAGGGCCTCGCAGGGTGGCGGGGCAGCCTCTGGGCACAGCCAGCGACAGTCCAGGCAGGACCCTCACAGTCCAGCTTGAGACCCAGGGAGCCCGCCCCCAGGGCTCCAGGTCACATTCCCATCAAGAGCCGCCCTGGTCTCCCTGACCCGGACCCCCGTGCTCCCGGCCAGACACACAGCCCCCGAGGGCAGCTCCGTCAGACGGGCCCGGGATCCGCACCCACAGGTGGGCACCCCACACACCTCCGCCCTCAGCCCGGCCCAGAACCCGGCCCACTGGGCAAGCTCTGTGGGAACCAGCCTGGGGACTCACCCCAAGGCCCTCACTTAGATGCAAATAGTCATTCTTCCGTGACAGCAGGGGAGGAAGAAGGGATGGGTGTGGCTCGCTGGCCTGGGGAATGCTTGGGCCAGCGCCGGGGCCCAAGTCTCAGGCTAGAACCAGCGCCCGTCCACACCCCTGCCCAGCCTCAGGCAGCGAGCGAGGCTCCAGCCAAGCGCTGTGTGCCCGGGAGCCCTCGGCCTGGGCGCCAGCGGGGGGCCTCCTGCTGAGCACACGGGTCTCAGCCCCGCGTCCAGCCTCGTGGGGGATCCCTACGACGGGCCACAAACCATCACGCCAGCAGCAGCAGCCGGGCCTGAAGCTCACTGCACACACATGGCCTGAGTCCAGAGGCCGGAGGGGCCCCAACATGGAGGGCATCCAGCCCAAACTTACATCAAGAAAACTGACAAAGTTTCTCCCACGGGAGAACTCCCCCAGGCACACCCCCTAGGACCCTGCACCCCAAGGGCAAGGGCCTTGTCTCCTTGAGGCCCGAGGCCTCATGTGGGTGGGCCTGGCCCAAGGTCGCGCCTGGGGGCCCCAGCGGCAGGAGGAGCAGGGAGCAGCCCCCACCTCCCACCCAGGGACTGTGTGCACCCTGAGACCTGAGCACAGGAAGCAGCACCTCCAGAGGCCCCCCAGCTCACAGCCCAGACCAGAGCCCCCTGCTGCCCTGGGGACGCACCGCTGCAACGACCACGCTGGACGACAGGACGAAGCCTCGGGTAGCAAACCTCAGCTGAGCTCGCGCGGAGGCTGCTCCCCTCCGGGCTGGGGTGAGAAGGCCTGATGCGGCCGGAGCAGAGCCAGCTGCCTGAGGAGGGCTTAGGAGCCAGCAGAGGTCGCGGGGAGGCCGGGACGGCCCCCCTACACACACACACACAGCCAGCAGAGGGGACCTCAGTGACTGTGCCAGCCCCGCGGGCTGCTTCCTGTTTGGCCCTGGGCGATTCTCCGGGGCCCCAATGTGTCTGTTTAGCTCCTGGGCCTGCCTGGCCCCCAGGACCAAGGAGTCTCCCCATCCCGGGGGACACCGCAAGGGCCTCGCAGGGTGGCGGGGCAGCCTCTGGGCACAGCCAGCGACAGTCCAGGCAGGACCCTCACAGTCCAGCTTGAGACCCAGGGAGCCCGCCCCCAGGGCTCCAGGTCACATTCCCATCAAGAGCCGCCCTGGTCTCCCTGACCCGGACCCCCGTGCTCCCGGCCAGACACACAGCCCCCGAGGGCAGCTCCGTCAGACGGGCCCGGGATCCGCACCCACAGGTGGGCACCCCACACACCTCCGCCCTCAGCCCGGCCCAGAACCCGGCCCACTGGGCAAGCTCTGTGGGAACCAGCCTGGGGACTCACCCCAAGGCCCTCACTTAGATGCAAATAGTCATTCTTCCGTGACAGCAGGGGAGGAAGAAGGGATGGGTGTGGCTCGCTGGCCTGGGGAATGCTTGGGCCAGCGCCGGGGCCCAAGTCTCAGGCTAGAACCAGCGCCCGTCCACACCCCTGCCCAGCCTCAGGCAGCGAGCGAGGCTCCAGCCAAGCGCTGTGTGCCCGGGAGCCCTCGGCCTGGGCGCCAGCGGGGGGCCTCCTGCTGAGCACACGGGTCTCAGCCCCGCGTCCAGCCTCGTGGGGGATCCCTACGACGGGCCACAAACCATCACGCCAGCAGCAGCAGCCGGGCCTGAAGCTCACTGCACACACATGGCCTGAGTCCAGAGGCCGGAGGGGCCCCAACATGGAGGGCATCCAGCCCAAACTTACATCAAGAAAACTGACAAAGTTTCTCCCACGGGAGAACTCCCCCAGGCACACCCCCTAGGACCCTGCACCCCAAGGGCAAGGGCCTTGTCTCCTTGAGGCCCGAGGCCTCATGTGGGTGGGCCTGGCCCAAGGTCGCGCCTGGGGGCCCCAGCGGCAGGAGGAGCAGGGAGCAGCCCCCACCTCCCACCCAGGGACTGTGTGCACCCTGAGACCTGAGCACAGGAAGCAGCACCTCCAGAGGCCCCCCCCCACCCCTCCGTCTGACACTCCTTCCAGTCTGAGGGTCCCTGGACCCAGCGCCTCACATGGGACGGGAGTCTGACGCTGCTTGATGGGCTTCGGGGACCCTCAGGGGGCACCTTGAAATGGGAAACCTCCCATCAGCCTTCAGGGTCCACCTCAAGGTCCTTCTGCCCTGGAGCCGCCACCCGGGGCTGCCCATTCCATGCCCCTTGGGGTGGCGTCACCTCTCTCACCATCACGGGGTGCAGGAGGCATCCCCAGGGCCTGGAACCAAGGGGCAGGGTCACCGCAGGTCTGAGGGCTCCGACCTGGACTAAGGAACCTGAGCTCTGCAGGCGCCCAGCAAGCTCCGGGAAGCTCCAGCCTGGTCTGCAGCAGGCGCTGGGGAAAGGCTGGCCCCAAGGTAGCCAGGAGCCGGCCGGTCCAGGCCCACCACCCCGCCCTGCCTTGGTTTCCCCACCCAGTAACTGAAGGCTCGTGGTGCGAACAACTCACGCTGTCTCCCTGGGTCAGCGTGGAGACGGGATGTGCGCGCCGGGCACACAGAGGGCCCACGGCCTGCAAGAGGAGCCGCCAAGGGCTCGCCATCGTCGGCAGTCGCTGTCACGGGTTTCCAGGTGGCCGAGCGTGGCAACGAGGCTCTTAGGAACAACGCAGAGAGCACCCCAGCTCCCTCCAGGGAAGACTTGGCAGAACCTGCTTCCGCTCAGGGCTCACCCCGAGGGCCGCTGGGCTGGCCCCGCCACCCACTGCAGCACGGGGCCCACCGCCCACCCCCCTGCGGGCCGCCACTCACCAGGCTGGGCCCCAGGCAGCCCTGAGGACTCACTGATCCTCGGGGCCACCCAGCACCTCAGCAGGCACGGTGATGACCCCTGAGACAGAGAGCACACCAGGCCAAGGGAAGCTCGGGCCCCGGGGCACTTCGTACAAAGGCCTGGCAGGCCCAGGGCCCCGGCCTGCAGCGGCCTCACCTGTGACTCACGCCCTGGTTTTCGCCCACCCTATGCACAGGGCTGCCCTTCCCAAGCCAGGCCCTCGGACCCCGGGAGGCACAGAGTCCCTGATCCATAACACGTGCACACGCCAGCCCCCACTCAGCCAACGCTGAGGAGCCGGGTCAGCCGGGCACACAGGGCAGGTCAGCCAGGCACACGGGGGCAGGTCGGGCACACACACCGGGGCAGGTCAGCCAGGCACACAGAGGTGCAGGCTTTGTGCTTTAAGCCCCCCAGAAAAGAGAGCCGTCCGCACAGGCCCCTAGGGGCCCAGAACCACATACACCCCTCAACCACAGCCAGCAGGAGGCCTCCACGCCTCCCAGGCCGAGGTCCGCACGGGCAGCCCCAGGTCCCAGCTCAGTTGGCCAAAAGCAGGAATCTGGGGACCAGCACAGGTCAGGCCACCCAGCTCACGCCCCAGCCTCCCGAGGAGGGAGCGGCGGGAACCCCACGCCGCGTGCCCACAGTAGATTCAGAGAGGCTGAGTCACCTGCCTGCGGCGCCCAGCGAGAGAAAGGCATGAGGGCGGCTCACATCAGCCCGGCCTGAGCAGACAGGGCGGGGTCCCGGACGCCAGGCACTGGGAGCAAGCTCTCCTCCCTCTGGGTCGGGGTCTGCGAGGGCCACACCGCTCCCCCTCCGGGAGACAAGGACGGAAACAGGCCGTGGGGCAAGCAGAGCTGCTGGTCCCAGGGGCCACAGGCACGGATCTCACCCCTCGGGAGCTAATCCCCTGCGGCAGGACACGTCTCTGCAACCTGCAGCTTCCACCTTTCCCGCGCATTCAGCAAGCACAGAAGGCCGCTCTCGCGTGCGCACTGCCCTGGAAATCTTCCAGGATCGCCAGCCACCCGGCTTGGGCCAGGGGTTAAAGCAGAGGAGCAGAAGTTCTCCAAACCACAGAGGGGGCTCCAGGACGCACGCCGCCCAGCAGGCACCCTCTCGGTCCACCCCCACCCAGAGCGCAGGACTTTCTTCCCAGGTCACACAGAGGGGCACTCTTGGCGGGACCCAGACAGGACTGAGGACCCAGAGGCCGGTCTCTCTCCCTCATGGCAGCGAGTAACCTACTGGTGGGAGCGTCAACCCCAGAAAGGGTGCCAGGGCTCAGGCCCACTCGGAGGAGGGAGCCAGCACGCAAGGCAGCCGCCTGGCAAGGCCGGGGGACAGCAGGACCCATCAC
>SJYC01062433.1:0-17488 GCA_006408675.1 Madoqua kirkii
TGTTCTTCACTTGTTGGGTCGTGTCCGACTCTCTGTGGCTCCAGGGACTGTAGCCCACCAGACTCCTCTGTCCATGGGATCTCCCAGACAGGTATGCTGGAGTGGGGTGCCGGTTCCTTCTCCAAAACCATGGACTAGAGGCCAGAAACACGGGAACAGGTGCTGTGTGACCCTGAGATCCTCGTCCAGGAAATCAGAATGATCGGGCCGCCACCCTATCAGGAGAGCGGCAGACCCAAAGGCCTCAGGGATTCGACACCCAGAAGGACCCCTGAGGCCATCATCCCTGGTGGCTCAGTGGTAAAGAATCCGCCTGCAGTGAGGGAGATCCGGGTTTTATCCCTGGGTCGGGAAGATCCCCTGGAGAAAGGAATGGGAACCCATTCCAGTATTCTTGCCTAGAGAATCCCATGGACAGAGAAGCCTGACGGACTCCAGGACACAGCATCACAGAGTCAGACACGAATGAGTGACTCAAACACACACACCCACTCTCGAGGCGTTTCATCTAGAAGCATGCGTCTCTGGTTCCTTCCCTGTCCCCGTTCAGCCGAATCGGGCCTTCCAAATGTGGTATGGGTGCTTGATGGGCTCTCTGAATGCTAATACGGATACAAGACAGGGGAGCCCACAGCCTCCGCGGAGGAAGACTGGGATTATTAGTGTCTCTCGTGAATAAAACATGACCCAGAGGGGCCAGCCCTGAGATGACCCCTCAAGTGATTATCTGCAGTGGAGCTGCAGAGCCGGCGGGGGGACCAGGCGAGCCTAATTAACGGCATCCGGCGCACATGGGCACGAGGGCGACCCGCAGGGGCTGTGGCAAGCTCAGGCCCACAAGGGAGGCAAGGAGCCCCGCATTGGGCCGAGGCTTTAGGGGGTGAAACCAGGTGTGAATCTAACATGGAGCCCGGGGGCGGCTCCTGCTGTGGAGTCCGGCAGCTCTGGCCGTGAACCCAGCCCTGCGTGAATGCACAGGGTGGTCTGTGCCTCGGTCTCCCCGTCTGCAATAAAGGGCTGATGGAAGCCGCCTCACACCAGCTGTCGGGACTCAAGGGGCAATACTTTCAATGAGCCCAGCAGTGGAAGCGTACCATGATTCCCAGCTCCTGATCAGATTTCTCCGCCTCAAGAGAAGCCGAGGGGAAAAAGCCCACGAGAGGGAAGGAACCGGGGCTTAGCTGTCCTCATCTGTGCAGAATCCTAGCCATCCCACCCCGAGCTCCCTCTCCCTCTTTGGTGGGGGATGACTTCCAGATGAACACGGGGCTGCTAGGCAACTGATCCCACTTCCCATCCTCCCCTGCAGACAGACATGACCTTGTAACCATGTTCTAAACATCAAGGGAGAATGAAAAAGGTGAGAGGAAGACCCTCCCTCTTAAAAGAAAAGTGCTGCTTTCTCCTCTTTCTTCCCTAATGCACAGCATGGAGCGTTGGTGTGATGGCAAAAGCCAAGCAGCCACCATGCGCCATGAGGAGGCCACGTGCCAGGGACGGGACTGGCACAGCAGGGGATCCTGGGGGCCTGAGCCGTGGGGACCGTGGAGCAGCCTGGACTTCTGCCCTAAAGAGAGAAAGCCTCTGGACTGTTCCGCTGCTGCTTTTAAAAGACCTTCTGTTTCAGCAGCCGCACCTGTGTCACTAGCAGCCAGCAGGGGACTGGCCATCTTCTACAACTGATGCACAAAATTGTCAGGTCTCCTAAGATTCCTCTGGGCATTTTCTGGTCTGAAGAGAGGAGTTCAAATGAAGTCAGATAGACTTGCAAAGACAAGAAAAGTAAGAAAGAAATGAAACTTTTCTCGCTAGGCTCTTACAGGTGAGAACCAGACAGACGGGAGCAGCCTGGGCCCAGGGAGACAGTCGGGAGCAGCCTGGGCCCAGGGAGACAGTCGGGAGCAGCTGGGCCCAGGGAGACAGACAGGGCCGCCTCGGGGGACTCTCTCCAAACTCAGCTCCTGCAAGCAGCGTCCCCTCTCCCCCCTCACTCCAGCTCTCTCCTGCCCTCTCCTCCTGACCGGCTTTCCCTGTCCACCCACCACCCCCCAGGACCACAAGCCAGCCTCCTCTGCCCCCAGCATCCAGCTCCAGCCAGCACGCCTGACCAGCTCCTGACCCAACTGTTCAGGACAGGGGTCAGCCGGGCTCCGCCCACCGTGCTGGGCCAGGACACAGGCTGTGGGACGCAGGGCAGGGACTCAGGGCATAGCACGGGGCACGGCACCAAGGTCAGAGGACAACGACACGAGAAAAGACAAAGTCAGTCACAGGCACCCCTGAGGCACCGGATCCTAAGTTGAGTGCCGACCCCCAGGCCTGGTGGCCACACCACATGGGCTGAGGCTGAGTGGGGCAAGGACAGAGCAGAAGTCTGACTCCGGGCCAAGCCCACCTCCAGCACCAGCCGCGCTGGGACATGAAGCCACGCCTGCCCCCAGCCTCTGCTCCCCCCTCAACCCCCGAGAATGGAGGGAACCCCCTAGCCTCTGAGCAGCCTCTCCCGTGCCGGCCCCGCAGACCCTCAACAGAGGAAAGGAGGACCCACGGCCCGCCCCGGCCAGGCCCCCACGTCAGGCCGCAGGCCCGGGGGGCTCTGGTGCTGGACCCGAGGCAGGACTCTGGAAGGACCAGAGGTGATTCCTCCAAGGGGGCACCTGAGCCCACCAGCCACCCTCCCGGGGTCACTGTGCCCTGGGGCTTGGTCCAGCAGGCCCAGGGGGGCCGAAGGAAGGCTTATTCCAGAGAACATTCCGGACGTGGGGCTGACATCTTACACAAGGAGCGGTCGGAAGCAGGAGACGAAGGAGAAGCAAAAGAAAGAGGCAGGAGGAGGCTGGAGCCCTACCCCATCATCCTGGGCAGGGCGGGGAAGGAGGGGATGGAGGCCTGGAGGGGAGGAAGAGACGGGCGAGGGGAGAGCTGGAGGGGCTGTGGGAGGGTCCGTGGGCCCCTTGGCCGAGCCCCAGGGTGAGTGTGGGGCTGTGCACTGATCCAAGGCCAGCCAGGCTCACGCCGAGGCGGGCGGTCTGTGAGCTGGGAGCGTCCTCCGAACACAAACAGGCCTCTGTTTACTTTGGAAACAGGGACAGGAGGCTGAGGGGGCAGGGAAAGCGACGCCCTGCAGAGGAGGCTCAGCCCGCAGGCCGTAAACACACACTCACGTTGCAAGGACAGCGTTAAGTCCCTCTCCCAAGGTCACCTGGCGAGTCGGTTCCAGGGTCCCCAAGAGCCAACCTGCAAAGCTTCCTGATGATTCCACTACCTGAGGCGGGGCCCAGCAAAGGGCAGCAAGGGGGCATCCGGAGTGGACGCTGTCCGGGGCATGGGCCTGCATCGGACCCCAGCACAGATGCAGACAGGCTGGGCAGCCGGGGCCCGAGTCTGCAGCAGGCAGGGGGCGTGGGGGGGCTCGGGCCAGGCCCGGAGGAGGGCCACCCCCTCAGCTTACTCGGGTAGATTCTTCACCCAGGGCCCTCGGAACCCTCTGAGAATCTCGGGAAAGCTGTGGGCCGCTCTCTAGAACACAGCCCACCAAGGGGGCCGCGGGCCCTGGCACCTGGGCCACAGTGCCCAGGGAGAAAAAGAGCTCGTGACGCGGGGCCCAGAGGAGAAAAGGCACCTGCCGCCCGCCGGGGCCTGTGGCGACCACAGGCACAGTCCAAGCACCGCGCGCAGCTCCGCACTCCACACCCGAGGCCCCCAGGGCGAAGGCCAGAGGGACGCAGCAGTCAGGGCAGAACGCGCTGCCAGCGGCCTTAGAGCAGCTGGACCGGGGGCAGGAAGGAAGGGCCGCCGGCCGGTGTTCCGGAGCCGCCGAGCGAGGGGAGGGAGACACGGCGTGACGATCGCCAAGGGTGAGTGTGGAAGGCCAGAAGCACCAGCAGGAGGCTGGCGGGGAGGGAGGCAGAGGCTGACCTGGAGCAGGAGCACGGCGCTTAGGGCCTGCGACGCCAGAGTCAGGGCGAGGGGCGCCTCGCAGGCCTGGGAGGAGCCCAGACGGGAGGTGAGGCAGCGCAGCCGGGAGGGCCCGGCGCCAGCGGAGCGGCAGCACCTGCCGTCTCCACGCAAGCCGAGCTCAACTGCTTGCTGGCCGTGTGCATGTACATAATTAGGGGGCTCCCCTGGTGGCTCGGTGGGAAAGAATCCACCTGCCATGCTGAAGACACGGGCGCGATCCCCGAGTCAGAAGATCCCCTGGAGGAGGGCACGGCAACCCGCTCCAGTATTCTTGCCGGGAGAATCCCATGGACAGCGGAGCCTGGCGGGCTGCAGTCCACGGGACCGCAAGAGCTGCGCACGGCTGGGCGACGGAGCACACTCGCACGCACATGTAACTAATTACCGGGGCAGCAACAACGAGAATCGACGGTCAGCCCGAACGTCCATCAACAGAGAAACGGATCAACAACACGCGGCATACCCAGGGGAACGTCACTCAGCCGTTAAAAGGAACGATTCGGACCCGAGACGGACAAACCTCCAAACCGTCCCGGCAAGAGAAGCCAGACCCGGGAGGTCGCCTCTTGTAGGACTCCATTTACACGAAACGTCCAGAGCAGGGGCGTCCACAGAAGCAGAGAGTAGCCCAGTGGTGGCCTGGGGCCTGGAGGAGGGATGGGGAGGGACAGCTGATGGGCACAGGGTGTGATTTAGGGAGATGAAAATGACCCAGAATTAGACAGCAGCGGAGGCTGTACAGCTCTGTGAATCTACGCACTAAAAACCACTCAGCTGTGCGCGTCACATGGAGGGGCTCCGCAGCGTGTGAGCTCTGTCTCAGTAAAGCTGTTTGTTTGGGTTGTTGTTTTTCTTTAAGTGAGAGTGTTGGCTCCTACGAGTTAGCAAAAAGTCCCTCGAAAAGGCCAGAACTGTCATCCGAGTTCACGCCTCCTTCCTGAGCACCAAAAGTCCCGGTGTGCAGACGGCTCCTGGCCAGCGCCGCGCACACCGCCCTGCTGCTCCCGGCCGAGTTTGCACTGACTCGCTCCCAGCGCGGCCTTCAGAGGCTGCTCGCTCATTTCTCTGTGTCTGCGCGCCACTGGGATCCTTTAGGCCACATTCCGTTTCCATTTAACGTTTTGATTCCATTTTGGTTTTATTCCAAAACCTCCCATAAGCTGTTTCTTCCTTCCAGATCTGTATTTGTGAGATCTTGGAGCTCACAGAGGTCACCCCATGGATTTGGTTTTGGAAAGAAAGGCAAAGAAATGTAGCCCAGAGTCACTCAAGTCTAACCTCGTGTGGCATCCCTGAAAACCAGGCTTTGAGAAGGTTCTGGACTGAGCTGTCAGGGTGAGAGACGGGCGCCAGTGCTGGGGGTGGTCTGGGGTCACCCATAACACCACCAAGCCCAAGGCAGGAGTGGGGGCGGCCCCGGGGGTGCAGGACGCGCGGATCCTGAGCTTGAAGACGGCCAGATGAATCCAGAGAAACCTATTTCATGAACTGTGAGCAGAAAAGTGCAATTTTATAGTCCTGTTATTTTTAACCATGCGTTTTCTAGAATGTAAGTAAATCAAGAAATTAAATACTTAAGTAGACAGTTGACAGTTGCATCTGTTTCGGAATGCCTATAAAGTCTTGGTGACCGAGAAACGTGAAATCCTCTCACTGAGAAAAGGGTAGACGCTGCCTGCCTCTGGGGCTTCTTCCTAGCGGGGTGTATTCTGCACCCCAGGTCACAGGAAGCGCCCAGGGTTCCCTCTTCCGGGCTAACCCCCCAGAGAACTGAATACCCAATGCTTTTTCCAGAGGCTCTAAGAGCTTGGAGAGGCAGACCATATAATCCCAAACCCTCCCTTCCAAAACCTCAACCCTCTGACGTACCAACAAAAGCAAGGATGGATGCCTCGTTATCTGAGTTCCTGTCCTCTGGGGTCCCGTGAAATGCAAACAGGAATTACCTCCACTCACTCCGACCACCCGCCGAGTGGAACCAGCCTGGCACCGCCCCCCCCCAACCGAGGGCAGCAGACACACGGGCAGGAACCAGGTGGTGTGATGCCCTGAGTGCCGGGCACTGACCCACCCCAGCCTCACCCAGCCACACTGCACTCGGTACCGGTGGGGCATGGCCAGAGACCCGCTCGCATGGAATCTTTATTCCCTGGAGAGGCCCATGGTCTCTCCTGCCCATCACCACACGGCCCCCTCGACTTCTGACAGTGGCTGTGGCATCCGTGGGCACAGACTGTTCTGGGCACCCAGCCTTGGACACCAAGCTCTCGGTGTGCCCCAGGGAGGGCACGGTCGTCCTGCCGCTGGTGAGGGCGGCCCCTGCCTGCCGCAGGCTTCGCAGCTGCAGTTCAAGGCCAGGTGGGCCCCTCCCCCTCCACCCCCGCCAGGCCAAGTCTGCAGCCAGGACCCCCGGTCGTTCCCCCCACGAATGTCCCTTACCGTCCCTGGGCCTTGGGGCCACAGATTTCACCCGAGATGCTGAGCCAGCTCTTTGGAAAGACTTGTGAAGCCCACCTCCCTGAGAAGCCCCCACAGCACGGGGCGAGGGGTAGAAAGAGGCTCTCTCTGAGCCTCAGGGTGTTAAATATCTAAACATTAAAGGACCTGAAAACACTGTCTGGACTAACAGGAAACGACATTTCCACCCAGGTTCAAGGAAGGCGCCCTTGGCCAGCACGCAGGGCCGACACGCCAGCACCGCCGTGCTGAACGGCCAGGAGACCGGGTGAACCCAGCAGGTGCCCACAAAGCGGGAGGGTGAGTGTTGGTGGAGCACGTGGGCAGCAGCACAGACCAGAGGCTTCTCCTGGCAGGGGGGCCGGGCCAGCTGCCAAGCGCAGCCTCCCAAGCCCCCAGACCCCCGGCTCGAGCTCCGTGCAACAGCAGCCACGGCGGCTCGGGGGCGGGCGGAGGGGCAGCCTCCAGTCTGTGCCCTGCCGCCCAGGCCTGCCTCCCCACCAGCACTTCGGCCAACCCGGCCACCCATCCAACCCCCGGCTCTTCCTCACACCATCTCCCTCAAACAGCCCGGCTCTTATTGCTCCCAGGGCAACCAGGCACGTGAAAATGCCGCGGTCACCACGCCTGGGGGCTGCCAGGCGCCCTCCCCGAGACCAAGACACTGACCCCAGGCCCCAGGCTCTGCACACAAACCCAAATCGCCCCCAAATCCCCGACGACTCACGTCACAGAGCCCCGGGACAGCACGAGAGTCAAACCAGCGACCCCAGACCCGCCGGCGCCTGGGGGCTGAGCCCAGACCCGAGTCTCCCAGCCTTCTCTCTCCCGACACGTGGAGACCCAGCTTGCCCACAGCACACCTGGGACCCACCTGATCACAGCAGCTGGGACCCACTAGGGACCACCCATCACCCCTCACCATGGACAGACACGGTGACCTGCGGGGGCGGGGGCCCAGGCCAGCCCAGGGGGTCACGCCCAAGACCACCCTGCCCACCAGGCGGGCCAGCCCAGGGCATCGGGCAAGCCCAAGACCACCCTGCTCTGACCAGGCCAGCAGCTCAGTGTCCACCGGAAGGCGGGGCTTGGATCTCAGGCATCCACACCGTCCTCCCCCACGCCTCCTTCAACCAGGGCACCGAATATGCCTGCAAGGACAGGGGGAAGAGAGGACACCTGCCCGGGGCCCACGCCCAGCCGGGCATGGAGCCGCGGCGCAGCTTTAGAACCCCCATGCAGGCTTGTTACCCCTCCCCAGTGACTGCTCTGGACTCACCTGGCCCCCATGCCCAGGGCGAGAGGCCCCCGGCCTAGCCCAGCTGACCCTGGTGACCAGGAGGAGACTCTTGATCCCAGCTGGTCCCGCACGCGAGAGACTAACTTGAAGACCAGGTGAGCGACTCCAAGCGGGACGAAGGTGCAGAGCGCCTGGGAGCAGATCCACGGCACACGGGGAGCCTCGCCAGAGCCGCGGCTGATACACAGACTCCGGAGGGAGACGCTGACTGTTCCTGGATGCGGCCTCCAGCCTCGTAAATCAAACCACACTCCCGGCGCGGCCGCACCAGCCTTTGTAAATAAATGCCAGGCCTAATGAGTTTCAAAAGGACCGGGCTGAAGCGACAAAGAAGGAAGAGTGGCGGGCAGTCCCCACGCACCTGGGATGATCACAGGGGCTCAGAGGGTGCCGGCGGGAGGGCACAGGACACACTCCCCACCCCCCGCCCCCGGCTGCCCACCCCAGAGAGCAGAGGGCAAGGCCAGACAGGACCCACCACCCC
Source organism: Madoqua kirkii (assembly GCA_006408675.1). Lineage (NCBI taxonomy): Eukaryota > Metazoa > Chordata > Mammalia > Artiodactyla > Bovidae > Madoqua > Madoqua kirkii. The sequence continues at coordinate 8,202 of SJYC01062433.1, forward strand.
CGCTGGGAGCGCAGGGACCCTCCCGGTACCACCAGCACCAGCGTCTCTGCGGTCGCTCAGAGCCAGAGCCCCGGGCGGAGGGGAAGCCCAGCCCATGGAGTGAAAGGGGGGGGGCGGCCACTCGAGACAGGAGGGTCTGCCCCTTGACACCCCAGCTCACCGCCAGCCCCCAGAGCAAGGCCGGTGGACACGCCTCCTCTTCTGGGAAGCTCTGACCCCCCACCCTCCTCACTGCCCTCGCACCTCCCAGGTCCTCCTGTCCACCCCGATGGCCCCCAGCAGACGAGGACCCCCGGGGTCCACCGCGGTCAGTCCGGGCCCTCACTGCGCATGGCGGCCCTGCGCCGCTGCAGCCTGCGTCTCCTCCAGCTGGGAGCTCCCCGAGGGCAGGATGCGTTTCAACAACCACGCAGGACTCACCGCCCCTGTGAGCCCACCAAGGAGCCCACCAAGGCCGGTGAGGGGAAATGTGGACGCGCGTCCCCCCTCGTCTCCGTGACCCGTGGCCGCCCGGTGACACCCGGCTGTCACGGGAAGGCAGAGGCGTGGGATGGACGGCCCCTCGAGGAACCGGCACCCCCTGGACTGTGCAAGGAGGAGCCCTGAGGGCAGGGGAGACACCAGGAGGGCGCTGGGTGCGACCTGGGTGTGGGAAAGCCCCGGCCTGGAGGAACTGGACCAAGGACGCGTCCCTGCTGTCACGCCAGCCTCCCGAAGCACAGAACCCGGGGGCGGACGTGCGGGGTCCCCATGCGGGCCTGTGGGGCCGTGGTGTCAGTTCCTGAGAAGGTCACTGTCCCGCCCTGCTTGCACGGTCCCGGCCACAGGGGTTTCATCTTTTAACACGCGGCGGCCACCTGCCCCTATGTGGAGCACCTGCCGCGCGCTCAGTCGCGTCCAACTCTGTGTGATACCCCCCCACCCCCGGGACGGCTCCTCTGTCCATGGGATTCTCCAGCAGGAACTCTGGAGTGGGTTGTCATTCCTTCTCCAGAGGATCTTTCCGACCCAGGGATCAAACCCGGTCTCCTGCTCGGCAGGCAGGTTCCCTACCATCTGAGCCACCCGGGAAGCCCTCTGTCCACTGAGGGAGCCAGTCAGTGAATGACCGGGCCCCACCCTCTTGCAGAAGCCTCGTCTGACCTGGCGACCCAGCTCACCGCCAGCCCCCAGAGCAAGGCCGGTGGACACGCCTCCTCTTCTGGGAAGCTCTGACCCCCCACCCTCCTCACTGCCCTCGCACCTCCCAGGTCCTCCTGTCCACCCCGATGGCCCCCAGCAGACGAGGACCCCCGGGGTCCACCGCGGTCAGTCTGGGCCCTCACTGCACATGGCGGCCCTGCGCCGCTGCAGCCTGCGTCTCCTCCAGCTGGGAGCTCCCCGAGGGCAGGATGCGTTTCAACAACCACGCAGGACTCACCGCCCCTGTGAGCCCACCAAGGAGCCCACCAAGGCCGGTGAGGGGAAATGTGGACGCGCGTCCCCCCTCGTCTCCGTGACCCGTGGCCGCCCGGTGACACCCGGCTGTCACGGGAAGGCAGAGGCGTGGGATGGACGGCCCCTCGAGGAACCGGCACCCCCTGGACTGTGCAAGGAGGAGCCCTGAGGGCAGGGGAGACACCAGGAGGGCGCTGGGTGCGACCTGGGTGTGGGAAAGCCCCGGCCTGGAGGAACTGGACCAAGGACGCGTCCCTGCTGTCACGCCAGCCTCCCGAAGCACAGAACCCGGGGGCGGACGTGCGGGGTCCCCATGCGGGCCTGTGGGGCCGTGGTGTCAGTTCCTGAGAAGGTCACTGTCCCGCCCTGCTTGCACGGTCCCGGCCACAGGGGTTTCATCTTTTAACACGCGGCGGCCACCTGCCCCTATGTGGAGCACCTGCCGCGCGCTCAGTCGCGTCCAACTCTGTGTGATACCCCCCCACCCCCGGGACGGCTCCTCTGTCCATGGGATTCTCCAGCAGGAACTCTGGAGTGGGTTGTCATTCCTTCTCCAGAGGATCTTTCCGACCCAGGGATCAAACCCGGTCTCCTGCTCGGCAGGCAGGTTCCCTACCATCTGAGCCACCCGGGAAGCCCTCTGTCCAGTGAGGGAGCCAGTCAGTGAATGACCGGGCCCACCCTCTTGCAGAAGCCTCGTCTGACCTGGCGTGAGGGCACCGTTCACTTGGCATCACAGAGAAGGGTTTGCTGGCACTGTACCAAAGCCAGATGCCGGGCCCTGCCCCCCGAGAGATGGGCAGTCATCACCTCCCCAGAGGGATGGCCGGCCCCTGGCTGTGCCCCCCACAGAAAACCACGGCAGAAGAAGCAAAGCCCTCAGGGCCACGAGAGCTGGCACCAAGACCAAGGCCTCCGCGGAGCGGTCTGGAACCCCTGGGCCTCATGGACCAGGAAGAGCTGGGGGCGGGACGGCAGCCACAAGTCAATTCCAGAGCCCTGAAGGGGACGGGGGAGGCCTTCCTGTCCCAGGTCTCCAGGGCAGACACGTCTACAAACCGTGGGGCAGAAGCATACCCCTCTCCCGGGGGGTTCTGCAGGCCCTGCGGCCCCGAGACCCCCACCCGGGGCCCAGTCACCAGTAATGTGATTGAGGCTGGGGTGTCCTGCTGCAGCAGACCCCACCAGGGGTCCAGCTCCCGGGGCCCCACATCTGACGGGGGTTGGGGGGTGCCAGAGAAGTGAAGGAGAATCCTGTGGACTTTAAGTCACAAACCCGCAGTGTGTGACCTGGGATTTCCCTAACAGTCCGTGGCCAAGACTCTGCGCTCTCAAATCAGGGGCCCGGGTTCGATCCCTGGTCAGGGAACTAGATCTCACATTCCACGACCAAGACCTTGACCCAGTGCAGCCAAATAAATAAATATTAAAACAAACACACACAATGTTTGGCCCCAAACCAGGAGCCTAGAGCACAATGGGGTGAAGCACAAGCCCGCCCTGCCCCCTCCTGCATCCTTGCAGAGAGCTTGCTATGAAAAATGGTCACCGAATCCTTCCGACAAACTCTCCCCCAGTAGAGATGAGCTGGAAGCTTGATGCCGAGCTGGGCTTTCTTGTCTCCTTTGCCTTCCCAGGGACAGGGTGGACACATGCCACCTCTTCTAAGTCCCTGGTGAAAGTCAGTCCCAGGGCAGAGCTTCAGCCCCAGAGCCCACCAGCGGGGTCAAACCCAGTGCCTCCACTGCTGAGCTGCAGGATCAAGTACGACCAGCAACCTCTCTGAGCCTCAGTTTCCCCACCTGCAAAATGGGTCAGGGGAGACCAACCACCACAGCCACCGCGACTTCGGTGCCTGGACACAGTCCAGGTTCCCCCTCGGTCTTGATGTGGTTGAAGGTGGCACACGCCATCCACGTTCACTTCCGCTGGTTCTCAGCCATGTGCATCTGCAAAACGTGTGGCTCAGCTGCTCTCGACGGGGCCCCAGGCAATGGGCTACAGACAGGAAGTGCTCAGAACAGTGTGCAGCATAAATCAACACTCACCAAATATCAGCAAGGGGTGGCAGGGGGCACCCACACACACACGGGAGCGGCTGGACAGTCCCTTCCATCCCTGACAATGTCTGGCCAGAGCTGTGCAGACCAGACACCCTGCCTGGGCCATGAGGAGGGGAGAGCCTTGGAGAAGATGAAAGACGCAGGTATATGGGGTCAGAGAAGATACCCAGACCCTCGTCTCTTCAACTCTGAAACTGCACCTGAAGACCATTTCTGTTTATGAAGGCGTCCCCTGAAATCCCCAAACAAGCACTGACCTCAAACTCCCCGTGTACGCCAGCAGGGACGAGCTTACGAACTCGCTCTTCTAAACTCAGCTGCAGCCCAGCTGGCGGCCTTTCATCCCTCAACCCCACCAGGGGCTCTCCCTCTTTATCAGGGACAGCCCAGCACAAAGGCCACATTTCCGAGGCTTTCCTGTAACTATACAAGGTTACATGACGACACTCTGGACAATATCAAGGGATCAGAATGGTGTGTGGAGCTCCCACGGAGTCTGCTTATATAAGTCTGCTTCCCCTTCACCATTCTCTCTGCTGCCTGGAATAGAGAAGCAATGGCTGGAACTCTTGCTGCCATTTTGGGCCAGGCTGGAAGCCAGTGATGAGAATGCAGAAAGGCAGCTGTGAGGAGCCTGGGTCCCTGATGGTTCCGTGTCAGGGCCGCACCTGCCCTGAACTGCCTACTTCCTTTGTGAGAGAGTAAACCCTTGTAACTTTGGGCTACGGCTGTGTCGGGATTTTGGCTACAACCAGCAAAGTCTGCTCTGGCGCAGGCTCGGGTCTCCACGTGAAGACGGCACCATAGCAGCACCATGGTGGGAGCTCCGTGAGGCGACTAGAACCGACCCCACGTCACAAATAACGGGCCAGTGAGTCGCTTGCCCACGGCTGCAAAGAACGCGCGAAGGAGGCAGAGCCCAGCGCCGGCTGACAGGAGCGTCCGAGGATGCCTGGGGGAGATGAGGTGGGGAAGTCTACAAAGGCCTGGACAAGAGCGTCCGAGGATGCCTGGGGGAGACGAGGTGGGGAAGTCTACAAAGGCCTGGACGGGACACGGCCGCCCTGAGGCAGCCGGGCGTTTCCCTCCACGTGGGACAGAGTCAGAAGCAAGGCTGCAGCTGGGCGGGTGGGGGCGGGTCTCCCGACTGTCAGAGTCCCTGGCAAACAGGCCTGAGCTGTCTGCTGGGCACGGCCACATCACAGGAGCGCAGGTCCGATCTCTACTATTTCAACGTTTGGAGAACAGGATACGTTCACACGCGCACAGTGTACTAGGAAATACAGGCATTTTCTTTTATCGGCTGTGTGGGTCTTAATTGCGGGACACAGCTTTCTCCAGGGGCGGTGACCGTGCTCTATCGCTGCAGCCTTCCCCTGCTGCGATGCGGCGTCTCAGGAGCTGCCGATGGCTCCTGGGATCTTAGTCCCTGATCAGGGATCAAACCTGCACCCTCTGCGCCGTAAGGCAGATCGCTAACCACTGGACCACCAGGCAAGTCCCCTGGAAATTTGTTTTCAGCTGATGATTTTTTGAACTTTTGCCTGCACCCCACAGCATGTGGGACCCTAGTTTCCCAACCAGGGACCAAACCCTGGTTTGACCCAAATGCCCCCTGGCCTGGAAGGCGGGGTCTCAACCACTCGACCCCTGGGGAGGTCCCAGAAGCATGTTTTTTAATAAAGAAAAAACGGAGAGGACGCCTCACTCCAGGGCAGGTCCCCGAGTGGCACTGTCCCCCACAGCTTCCCTCGGGGCCCGAAATGCTCTGTGTCCCCCAACATGTGGCCGCTGAGTACTTGAAACGTGGCTGGTACAACGGAGGGACAGAGCGCAGGGTAACTGCTGACAGCTCTATTCCAGCACAAGCCACACACGGCTCAGCTCAGCTCGGCTCAGGCGTGCCCGACTCTGCGACCCCATGAGCCACAGCACGCCAGGCCTCCCCGTCCGTTACCAACTCCCGGAGTCCACTCAGACTCATGTCCATCGAGTCGGTGATGCCATCCAGCCATCTCGTCCTCTGTTGTCTCCTTCTTCTCCTGCCCCCAATTCCTCCCAGCATCAGAGTCTTTTCCAATGAGTCAACTCTTCACATGAGGTGGCCAAAGTACTGGAGTTTCAGCTTCAGCATCATTCCTTCCAAAGAAATCCCAGGGCTGATCTCCTTCAGAATGGACTGGTTGGATCTCCTTGCAGTCCAAGGGACTCTCAAGAGTCTTCTCCCACACCGCAGTTCAAAAGCATCAATTCTTCAGCGCTCAGCCTTCTTCACAGTACAACTCTCACAGCCATACATGACCAGTGGAAAAACCATAGCCTTGACTAGACGGACCTGTGTTGACAAAGTAATGTTATTCAGTGTGTAACCCGATTGGTTGTGACAATTGTATGTACCCAGGAAATACGCATGTCCCCTCCTGCCCTCCTTGGAGACCCTGCCCCCCCATACAGACAGCATCGCTCCTAAGGGTCCCTATGTCCAGCCCAGGGCCAGCTGGCACTTAGCCGACCCTTTGCGCCCAGCCAGCCCCCTGGGGGAGATAAAAACCTGCAGCCCCGGTCTCACATCTGGGTTGCCCAGGGTGTGACTCTCAGGCCTGAGCTGTGGCATCACCTGGGCGTTGGCGGGAAGTTGAGAACCCTGGGTCGCCATCAAGACCTGCTGAATCACAGCCCCGGGGAGGTAGGGATGGGACTCCAGGCGGTACCCAGGACTCCACGGACCTGCTGAATCACAGCCCCTGGCAGGCGGGATGGGACTCTGCGCTGGTAAACACACTCCCTCCGCTTTAATGCCCCAGTGCCCACTGACGCTGAAGAGCCACGGTCTGCATCGCTGCCCAGAGGAAATGCATTCAGGCGGCTCAGACAAGCTTGCAGGGACCTGTCTCTTCCTAGCAGACACGTATGTGATAAGTCTCTGCAGTAAAGCCGGGAACGGTGTGCACACCCACGGAACCACCGGGACATGGCAGGGCCTGCGGGTCCCCCGTGACCTTCGGTTCCTGCGCCATCGAAAGAAATGTATATATTTGGTCTCTGCTCCTGATTCCTGATAAAAGAGCTTCTTAGACTCTTGGGATTTCCTGGGTCGTAGGAGCGTCTTTTGTTCTAACGAGGTGACTCTGGGTGGGCTCATGGGTAGTTCACGGTGGGGGCTGGTCACCATGAATCGTCAAACCAGGTTTGAAACTTGGAACTCCCAGGACCTCCCTGGAGGTCCAGTGGTTAAGACACCACACTTACGATGCAGGGAGAGTGGGTTCAATCTATGGTCAAGGAACTAAGATCCGGTAAGCTGTGTGGCGTGGACAGATATTAAAAGAAAGAAGAAAGAAAATTCAGAACTTTCAGCCTCATATCCCCTCCTTCTGGGAAGGGAGGGCGGCTGGAGGCTGAGTTAACACCAATCTCGCCAGCAAGGTGAAGCCTCCGTAGACATCCCTTCACTGCGGGGTTTGGAGGGCTTCCGGGTTGGTGAGCACACAGAGGATCGGGGGAGAGGTGCTCCCAGTGGGGAAGGCTGCCCCTCCCCAGGCCTCGCCTGCTCACCTCTTCACTGGACTGCCCCGAGCAGAGCGCTGTGGGCTGCTCCAGCAGATCCCTGAGTCCAAGAAGGGCTGGCGGGAAGCCCTCAGTTTATAACCAGTAGATCAGAGGCACAGATGGCAACCTACGCTGCGACGGGCGTGGGAAGTGGGGGTGGTCACGAGGCTGTGCCCCAAAAGGTCTATGCTCACGGCAGGGAACGTCAGAACCGCCCGGTGGAAAAAACCCGCCTGCTTGCGGGCACACAGGCTCTGAGAATAGTGTAGAAGGGAGGGTTTTCTCTGGGCCCTCCCTCACTCCTCTCTGCATCCAGGTGGCGCTAGCGGTAAAGAGCCTGCCTGCCACCGCAGGACCTGTAAAAGACTAAGGTTCAATCCCTGGGCCAGGAAGATCCCCTGGAGGAGGGCATGAACCCACTCCAGTCTTCTTGCCTGCAGAATCCCACGGACAGGGGAGCCTGGCGGGCTATAGTCCACGGTTCGCACAGTCAGATGCGACTGAAGCGTCTGCAGGGTCGACTGTGCACGCTGGGCCACGCTGTCCCCTGGATGATGCCCCGGCCCCTTCGCGCTTGTCTACTGATAACTCTCCTCAAAGTGCTGGCACGTCCACGGCGGCCTCAAGAAGAGACGCTGCGAAGGGGCCCGACCGTCCAGCGGGGCTGGGTCAGCACTCAGGTGTGAGCACAGAGCCCTGTCCACTGGGGAGGCCTGCTTGGAGAGGCCCCCACCAAGACCTGCAGGGGGTGGGGACTGGCACAGCCCTGGCAGGGGTCCCCTGGGAACACAGGCTCTGAACCCTGCTCCACAATCACAGGGCACCCTGACCCCGTCGTGCCCTCTCCGGCAAACAGAGCACCATCCGGGGGATTCTGGAAGGTCCCAGACAGCTCCCACGTGGGGCGTCCACACAGTGCTCAACGCAGCATCAAGGGCTCCTGCTGGCAGATCCCCCAGAGTCTGGCTGCAGCTCGAGAAGCAGATGCCAGCCCCTGCTCCCCTCACGAGGCCCAGCCCACCTCCCCTGGTGGAGGCATCTCCACGGAACAACCACTCTGCCTGCACCTGTCAGAACCCAGCGGTCTGTCCCACGAGCACAGAGGATGGACGGCAACACTCAGCTGTGTCCGGGAAGACCCAGGCCCAAGACAGACGCCCGCACATCTATGGGGAGGAAAAGATTCCCTGACGCCACATGCGGAGACCCCGGCTGGGCAAGGTCTGCAAAGGTGCGCCAGGCACCACTGATTCTGAGACTCCTAGACAAGCAGGAGACAGCCCCTGTTCCCGTGGGACCAGCCTTCTCTGGGAGAAGCGACATGAGCATACCAATGAAAGGCTGATAGTCAGCATTCCGGAGAAAATAGGGCCAGGGAAAGGCAGGGCAAGTGGGGAGGGCGTGGTCAGAACAGGGCAGGGCAGCAGGGGTGAGGGGCGGGCCGTCCACGCCGGTCCTGGTTGGGGGCCAGCTGGCTGGATGGAGCAGCTGCCCCCGAGGTCAGCAGACTGGGCAGAGGCAGCCACCACAGGGGCTGTGGGCCTGGCCGATCCGCGTGGGGGCCCTGGCTGGGCTATTCCTCCAAGCGAGCGTGGACACACAGAGGGTCTGCGCAGAGGACGGGCACAGCAGACCTGCACCTGAAAGGCTGCTCTGGCCGCTGCGTTAAGAGCAGGCGGGGCAGGGCCGGCAGAGAGAACAGACGGGAGAGAGAAGCCGGGACTCGGCCTCCAGCAGGGCACGCGGCACCCAGGGAGTTTGGGGCGCCTGGTGTCAGCCAACGGACCCGCGGGGCTGGGTGCTCTATGCTGCAGGCTGTACCCCTCTACCCACCAGATGCCAGCAGCAGCCCCCAGCCCCTAGGGAGACATCAGCCCCTGTTTCCTGGGGGTGGGGGGAGCAGAACAGCCAGCTGAAAGTGGACAGGTCAGATCACGGAGGAGGAGCCCCCAGAGCTTGCTGATGGACTGTGTAGGGGTCTGAGAAGGACATTGGGGAACAGCAGAGTTCTGGGCTGGATGCCCAGCTCCGGGGGGACTCAGGACAGCTTGTCCCCCAGCTCCCGAGCTGGTTCAGACAGCCCAAGAAGCCCCCCACCTCCCACCCCGCTCGCTGGCTGTGCACAAGGATGCTAGAGCCCCATGCTAGTAAGAAATGCTGGCAAGATGCTAGTAAGGAAACTAACCGGTTCCTGCCTCCCCTGCCCCACCCAGACACATGCTCCCCCCGGGACCCACC
>SJYC01062434.1:0-13616 GCA_006408675.1 Madoqua kirkii
GCACAAGGATGCTAGAGCCCCATGCTAGTAAGAAATGCTGGCAAGATGCTAGTAAGGAAACTAACCGGTTCCTGCCTCCCCTGCCCCACCCAGACACATGCTCCCCCCGGGACCCACCCCACCCTTCCTGTCCCCAAACCCTCCAGCAGGGCCAGAGCAGAGGAGCTGGACCACCTCGACCCCAAGGACACACTCAGTTTCTGGACCTTGGATGCAGAGACCACGTTGGGGAGCCACGGCGGGGCCAGCTGGACAGTCACAGAGACGCAACAGCAGACTGCCATTTGGGGATGGGTGTGGGCTCCCTGGTGGCTCAGATGGTACAGAATCCGCCCGCAGTGCAGGAGACCCGGGTTCGATCCCTGAGTCAGGAAGATCCCCTGGAGGAAAGCATGGCCGCCCACTCCAGTATTCCTGCCTGGGGAATGGCACGCACCGAGGAGCCGGGCGGGCTGCAGCCCGGGTCGCACAGCACGTGGAGAGATGATGGGGGAGCGGAGACGAGCACACCGCCTCGCCCGCAGGTCTCCCCCGTCGGTCCCCCTTGAGAAGGCCCTGCCCCACGGGAGGGGTCTGTCCGGAGCCGCACGGCACCATAAACGTCCTGGCTCCAGAGGCAGGGATGTCACGCCAGTTACAGGTCAACATAAACCTTGACACAGAGCACCACCCAACCAAAAATGACAACTCAGCTTAAACCCCTCAGGCCCTGAGCCCTGGGAGGCGCCCTGAGAGTCCTAGCGTCAGGAGGGCATGGGCCCAGCAGGGTTGGCCCAGAGCCACAGGCAGCCTGGCAATTCTCCCAGGCGCCGAGGGCAGGCGTTCAAACACGTGCCTGCCCACGAGTGTACACTACAGCCCTGTTCACGGCAAGCAGCAAGCCCGGACATCACGCACGTCCCCAGATCCCACAACGCGACGTTCCTCAGCTACAGAAGCATAAAGTCCTGGTGAGGACAGCGTGGATGACCCAGGAGGCCAGACCGGAAACGACGCACAGTAAGGTCCACGTACGCAGGCGGCCCAGAAGTGGCAAGGCCACCAGCCTGGAAGCAGAGGTGGCTGCAGGGGCTGGGGAGGGACGAGGGGAGCGGCTGCTAACGGGTGCGGGGTTTCCTGCCAGGGTGATGGGTGGAACGTTCCGGAACTACAACATGGCGGCAGTTGCTCTACGCTGGGAATCTATTTGCACACGTTCGAGTGGTTAAGAGCTATGTCTATTCAAAGAGAGAGACAGCCCGACAGACCATCCCATGGAGCCCTGTCCAGGGCTCTGGAATGGCAGAACGTAACACCGGTCACTGGTCCTCCTGCCTCCCTGTCTGCCCTGGGCCAAGCGGGCATCGATGTCCTCCAAGCCGACGGCAGCCTGCACAGGGGAAGGAGCCCAGAGGCAGCAGAGGGCCCCGAGCGGCGTTTGTTTTGAGAAGGGGGCCCGCGGGGGCCCGCCCTGTCCTCTCGGTCCGTCTCTTCCCTTCCCGGCGCTCGCGTGCTGACAAGGGCCCCCGCTCTCATCCTTTCGGGCCCTGGTGATGTCAGGAGACTCTCCCGAGGTGGACAGGGCCCCTGGCTCCCCGGCCACTGTTCCCCATCCCAAACCTCCTTCCCTGAGGACACACCCCCAGCTGATATTCTCGGGGGGCCCGCAGGTCCAAGTGAATTGCTCCCCAGGGGCACAGCTGTCACAACAAGAAAACTCCTTTTGGAAGAAATGCCAGGTGAGGGGCCCCGGCAGCTCTGCAAGGCAGCCCGAGAACACAAGCCTTCGCTGAGCCCCTAGTCTCCATGGAGGGGCTCGGCGGAAGCCCCGAGGGTGCAGAACCTGTGTGCATGTACATACCACACATAATCACGCACACGCACAGGACACACACCACACACATGCACACGGACACAGGGCATGTGCCTCACACGTGCACATGCATAGTACATGTGATCATATGCATGTACACAGACACACCACGCACATGCACACGAACACAGAGCACATGCATCATACACGTGTACATGCATGCCACATGTGATCACATGCATGCACACGGACACACACCACATACCACACATGCACACGGACACAGGGCACACACATCATATACAGGCACATACATGCCACATGTGATCTCACACATGCACACGAACACACACCACACACATGCACGTGGACAGAGCACGTATACCTCACACGTGCACATGAACACAGAGCAAGTGCATCACACGTGCACATGCATACTACATATAGTCACGTGCATGTACACGGACACATGGACAGAGCACGTGCATCATACACATGCACACACATGTCACATGTAACCACATGCATGCACACTGTCACACGTGCATGCCACATGTAATCGCACACATGCATACACACACCACACACATGCACACGGACACGGGGCACACACATCATATATAAGCACGTGCATACCACACACACATCACACATGCACACATGGACATACGCCACACACACGCTCACAACACACATGCACAGCTTCCTTCCCCAGGCCTGGCAGGAAATGGCCAAGGCCACAGGGAGGGCCCGGAGGGTCTTCGCCAAGGCAGCTCCTGTGCTCCCGGGAATCAATAGCTCCTTGGAGGAGGCTTGGTCTCGTGCAGATGAGGTGGAATAAAGGAGCTGGATGAATGGACAGATTGCGGGCAAGCATCTCACCTACGCTGACAGTGATTCACAGGGAGGGTCTCCCCGCCACCGGGAGAAAGCCCTCTTGGTAAGGGAAGGGGGTGGGCCCAACAAGGCGGTGGGCGCCCAGGCACCCGGGCGCATTCGCCTGCGGCTCCAGACGGGCGTCCAGCCCAACGGGAACCCGGGTGACTCGTCATGGGGAGTCTGGTGCTCAAGAACACAGAGTGGGGAGTGAGTCGGGGTGTCAGGGGCTGTGGGGAAGGCGAAAGGAGGGGTGGAGAGATGAGGGGAAGGGGGTGAGCCCGCTGTGGATTCTGGGACAGGCAGAAAGCAGGCGGGTCTCCGGGGCGGCCCCAACCTTCCAGTTCCTCCCGCTGGTCTCCTGGGCCGGGGGCAGCTCTGTCTGGGGCCTCCCTCCTGCCTACCACCAGTCTCTCTCCATCAGAGCCAGCGGGCTCCAGCCCATGGCTGGGCCGGGCCAGCCTGAGGGCTCACTTGACACCCCGGGCTGTGCTCCTCTCCTTCCTCCGGGCCACCACGCCGTCCTCCCGTGCGCCGGGCCCAAGTCCTCTCTCTGCTCCTGATCAAAGATCATTCTCGAGAAAGAACCCGCAAACTACTCAGCACGGAGCAGTGAGAGACAAAGGTCACCTACATCAGCGGGCACTTAACTCAAAGGAGTGATTCTCCAGCGGTGGGCTGAGAAGTTGAACGTTCTTTATGACTTATCAGAGATCTGGGAACCACCAAGAGAGAAACAGGAAATTCATTTTTGTTTTTTTGTTGTTTTTTTTTTTTTTGCAAGAAGGGCAGAAAACCATAGAAAATGTTCACCAAAAATGGAGCTATCATTTTCAGTGAGTTGCAAACACACGCTCCCCAAAGTGCCATTAGCAACTCAGAAACAAAACACCTGTCTGCTGAAAACGTGACCGCTGCACAGAGGAGCCGTAAGGATTCCCATCTCGCCGCCCGACCTGACTGCTGCCGGGCCAGCCCCCTGGGCTCGCCACTGACTCCCTCAGCACTCTGGAGGTAGGCGCCACCCTCCCTTCCATGGGTGAGGAAACGGAAGCTTTGTGGGGTGGGGAGTGGCGACCGTCAGCAAGGTGAGGCAGCCTTACAGGGCTGAGTGGGTTCTGTCTCCTCGCCCCCGAGAACAGCACCTAGAAGATCCCAGAGAGAGGACCCCCGAGACAGGAAAGGCTGGGGACCCGGTCTCCATCCAGCCGGGCTGTAACAGAGGCCCACAGGCGTGAACCCCAAGCGTCTCTCAGGTCTGGAGGCTGGACGTCCAAGGTCAGAGGGCGGGCAGACTCGGTGTCTGGTGAGGACCCTGCTCCTGATTCACAGACGGGCATCTCCTTGCTGAGCCCTCACCGGGGAGGAGGCATGAGCCAGCTCTCTGGGGCCATTTTATAAGATCACGAATCCCACAGGGTTCCACCCCCATGACCTATTCACCTCCAAAGGCTCCCCTCAACGTACCATCACACGGGGGACAAGGTTCAACACAGGACTCAGGAACACACAGCGTCCCAGCTGCAGTAGCTGCACACCCTGCGGGCAGGGACTGGGGCCAGAGGAGGGACCGCGCGCCGCACCGTGGAGATGCCGGGTGCCCCTGCCCGCGGCCCTCACCCGGCCGAGACCCCCCTCCTCACCCGGCCTCCCCCGAAGGGCGCCAGCGGTTTCTCATTTCCCCGCCTCGCCAACCCCATTTTCCAGAGTGACTGAGATTCTAACACCATTAAACATGACTCAATTTGCTTTTCCTAATGATGCGCCCACAGTCGCAGGACGTCTCTCCTCCAAGCACTGTGGAGACGCCGGGTGCCCCTGCCCGCGGCCCTCACCCGGCCGAGACCCCCCTCCTCACCCGGCCTCCCCCGAAGGGCGCCAGCGGTTTCTCATTTCCCCGCCTCGCCAACCCCATTTTCCAGAGTGACTGAGATTCTAACACCATTAAACATGACTCAATTTGCTTTTCCTAATGATGCGCCCACAGTCGCAGGACGTCTCTCCTCCACTTGAAAGACATCTCGGGGTGCTTTTCTCCAGTTAAATTAACAGGGAAACCGTTAGAGACGCTGAAGAGGAACGGATGCCTCCAGCTCGGTGAGAAACCGGTTTCATGCAGCGAGGAGCCAGGTCTCCGCCGCGGCAGGAAGCTAAACGGGGCGAGAAGCTGCCCCTGTTAAGACTCCTCTTCCCTAAGGGCGGGCACTTCTAACCCCTGCCCCGGGGCTGACCCCGTAACCACAGCACCAGCAACGTCTAGGGATGCAGACCAGAGACGAGAGCCCCCATGACGCCAGGACCGGGCTGGCACTCCCCCCAACCCTCCCGAGCCCACAGCGCTGACGTAGCGACCGCACCTTGGTGCCCACGCTGCAGGTGAGGCCGGCGAGGCCGTGCTGACGACCGAGGTCACACCGGGAATAAACACAGAGACAGGGCTGAAGTCCGGGCGGGCCCGCCCCCCGTCCGTCTCCTCAGCCTCGGGGACCTCAAGGCCCCAGGAGATCTCCCCCAGCATTCCTCTCCTCCTGGCCGGGCACGGCCCTCAGATTCACAACTTGCCTGTCCACCTCTCTGCTCGGGCCCCTCAGCTGCCACACACCCCACCGCCCAGGGAAGGGTAAGACCACCACCGTGCGCTGCTCCAGAGCCTTTTAAGCCCTGAGCACCAGCCTTCCCAGGGGCGCGCAGCCCACCTGCGGAGCTGCTCCAAACGGGAAACGGAGGCCGTGTCCCCAGCCTCGCCACCGTGGAGGGCCCGGCCCAGCTCTGAGATCAGGCTCCCTCAGCTCCAGGCGTCCTTTGCTGGGTCTCAGAACTGCCTCCCGGGACCCGACCCAAAGCCGTGCAGAGGAGTTCCTGGAGCCCAGGTGCCCAGACTCCCAGCCTAGGGCCTCGCCGGGCCCACGCGGCTGGGACAGCTGGCCAGTCTGCCCGCCTCTCTCATTTACGGGTCACGGGCTGCCTGCTCGGGCAAGGAAGGCACGGGGACCCCGGAATGTTCTGGAACATTCCTCTGGTCTTGGGAGGAAGAGAAGGCACCGAGCCATTTTTGCCACCAGCTAAAATATTTCAGTCTCAGATCAAAAAGGAACGCAAGCCGGAAACAGCGCGGAAGCCGGAGCCAGATGGACGCGGTCTGCTTCAGGGAGCAAAACCTACAGCGGCCCGGCAGCCTGGGGCCGCCGCCCCGGGGGCCTTCAGCAGAGCCCAGAGTAGGTGCCCGTGGGCCCTGGAGCGAGTGTGCTCCACCCTGCCCTGCTCTCTGCGCCAGGTGCTGTGGGGAGTACCCGGAGGCCTGAGCGTGGTCCCGCCCTCAGGCCAGACCCCCCCGCCTGTCCAGGAGCCAGGACCCCCAGCTGGGAAAGTGGCAGATCCGACAGGTAAAGGGGTCTGCTCTAGATGCCAAGACCTCGCCCTCCCAGCGGGAAGAGGACGGGCCCAGCCCTCCCTCTCCAGGGACCTGGGCTCCAGGGGTCAGCAGAGAGAGAGCCCGGGTTCTCCTCAGACCCACAGAGGGCCTCAGCGTCCCCACTGGCGTAACAGGGGTTCTGGCTGGAAGAAGCTAAGGCCAGCCGTTCCAGGAGCAACCCAGGGCAGCTTCACAGAGGAAGGGGCACCAGGAGCCACACCACGGGGTCAGTCTAACAGGACAGCCCGGGTGGTTGGCAGAGAGGGGCGCCGTGGCCCCTCTGCCTGCCCACCCGCCTGGGCACCGGGCACACAGCCCCCGGAGACCAGCTGAGCCTAGCAGGGGGACCATTCCTCCCATATGCACGTCCTCCACCATCCCAGCAGACCGCAGAGGGGAGCCGTGGGCTGGCCGGGACAGGGTGCGGCCCGTCCCCCTCCAAGCTCCCTCTGCCTTCCCCAGGGCGGGCAGCACCCTCTGGCCACCGCGGCTGCCGGCCGATGGCCCGCTGGGTGCTCCATGAAAGGTGCCAGCCGGGCCCCTGAAGGCCACAGCCCCGGGCTCTCCCAGCTCCAGAATCACGCTGAACGAACGCATAACTTCTAGCCGGCGTGCCCTCCGCCTGGGGCCCCGCTGCCTTGCTCTCAACTAGGCTCTGATTCATTACAAACGGGAAAACTGAAGGTTGCCATTGGTTTCACAGGTGGAGCCTTTAAAAACTGGAAGCCCTACGAGGAAAGATGGGGACGCTCAGAGGGTCCTTGGAGCCCGAAGCTGGGGCTACAGACGCCGGCTTCTCCTGAAGACCCCACCCTTGGGCTCCAGGCGCAGGCACGGGTGTTGGGGGGGTCCCACTTCCACCCCGCCTCGCCAACTGGAGATCGAAGACAGTGGGGGCTGGCTGCCCCCCACCCTGTGCCCCACACCTGGCCAGCGGGCATGCCGTAGTCTTTGCTGCATGAAGGAACGACCACTCAGTGTCCAAAAGCCAAGCTGGGTCTCGCTCTGAGGAGCCCGGCCTCTGGGTCTGGAATCCAGGTTACAGCAGGACCCACTTCCCTGACCCCAATCTCCGCAGCCCCTTTGACCAACCCAGGGCACCCCCGTAACGTGGCATCCCTGGGGCCGAGGTCATGGCCGCCCTACCCCCAGGATGGCCTCCACGGTGGCACGCGGCATCACACCCGGCACAGCCACAGCCCAGGCCGCCGGCTCAGCCTTCCCAGATGACCAAGGGCAGTCCAGCCCCCCCCCGGCCCCGAGCAGCGTGCCTGGGAGCGGCCACGGCACCCGCCCCGCCCCAGGGCCCCCAGGCCCTCTCATCTATAAAGTCAGCCCAGGGCCAGCCCTATTCATGTTCTCAATGAACCTCACGCCTGACTTTTTGTCACCCACTGCCAGCCCTCTTTCAAGCAGCATCCTCACTTTCAGACACCTGGCAACCCCGATTTCATCTGAGAGCGGCCCCTGGCGCTCCCAGCGGCTGCCCCGGGGAGCGGCTCCGACTTCAAAGCCGGCCCCGCACGTTCCCACCTGGCTCCGTGGCCCACAAGGAAGCCTGGGGCCCGAGCAAGTACGAGAAATCAATCGCTGATTAATACAGATCTCGGCGGAGCCCATCTGCCGGGACGTTCATTCTTCATGGAAATTAAGCCACGAGCAGCGGACGTGAGGGTTGTTCTAATGACGTTGGCAGGCGGCAGTCAGCCGGAGCCATCCCGCGCTGGCAGGGGTACCAGGCCAGGGAACGGCACGCAGGCGTTCCTGACACCCACAGAGACGGGACGGGCCCACCGCGAGCTGGCCCGGCACTCGGGCACCATCCAGCTTTAGGTTGCTTTGCAGCCCTGGAGGCTTCCCTACCGCACTTCCGGGAGGCCTGGGGCAGCCCCGCACTGCCCGGCCTGGCTAGCTGGGAGACAGGAACACCCGCCCTTGGTGCTGGAACACTCGCAGCCGTGACCCAGGAGGGTCCACCTGTCTGGGCTCCCCACCCAGGGAAGGAGGCTGATAGTCAGCGACAGGCATGCCCTGACCTGGGGGCCTGGTAGGCAGAGCACTGGAATGGGGGGCTTTGAAAAGTGGGGAACTGGGGAGAGGAGATGGGTAGACTGGGGGCTGCCCAGGTGAGGCTGGTGGTAAAGAACCCGCCTGTCGATGCAGGAGACGTAAGAGACACGGGTTCCATCCCTGCGTCGGGAAGATCCCCTGGAGGAGGGCACGGCAACCCATCCAGTGCTCTTGCCTGGAGAATCCCATGGACAGAGGGGCCTGGCGGATTACAGTCCGTGGGGTCACAAAGAGTCAGACCTGACGACTCAAGTGGCTTAACACGCACAAGAGGCAGACTGGACCGGGCAGACCCTGGACGTGCCCAGAACATTTCTCCGGCTGCCCGCCAGCAGGTGGTGTCTGGCTGCCCCTCCCACGGAGGCCCTGTCCTAAAAGCTGAACATCTGTTCTCCTTCAAATGCATGGTCACATGAAACGGGGGAAAAACAAACCCACAAATATGATTAAAAGATGAGCAAAAGGCTTGAATGAACATCTCTGCAAAGGAGAGACACAGATGGTCAATAAGCACATGAAAAGATGCCCGAGATCACGAATCACCAGGGAACGCGATGCAAAACCACAGAGAGGCTACGCTGCACTATCAGAGTGGCCGTGATCCAGCACACACACACACAGACACACACACAGACAAGACACACACACACAGACACACACACACACACACACAGACACACACAGGATAACAAGGGCTGGTGAGAGTGGGGAAATTGGAAACCTGTGCGCTGTGGGTGGGATGCAAGATGTGCAGAAGCTGTGGCAGGCTTCGTGGTGGTGCCTGGAACCACACAGTTGCCCTCCGCCCCAGCGACTCCCCTTCCGGGCGTAGAATCAAGTGAAACGAAAGCGGGAACTCAGATATTTGCACACCTGTGCGCCCAGCCGCGTGACTGACAACAGCCCTCGGCTTCACCCGCCCACAGACCTCATTCGTAAACAAAACCCACATTCTCTCAGGCCTGCCGAGAGCCCGGGTCCAGACGGAGCAGTCTGGGGGCTGGTTCCCGCCAGCCCTCTCCGCGAGAGCGAGAGCCATCAGGCAGGGGGCGGCGGCCTCGCCTCCTGGGATGGAGCCCAGGTTTCCCTTCATAGTGAGGGTCCTCAACCTTCCGGGGCTTAGAGCCTTGGAAGCTTGGCTGGCTGCAGGGTGAGGAATTCAGGAATACAAGTGAACAAAGCTTGGCACACGCACGGCCCCCCGTCAGTAGTACTCACAACAGCTGAGAGGTAGCAACCGCCCAAATGCCCTTCGACGGAGGATGGATTAACAAGATATAATCAAGCACAGACTGGAGTATTATTCAGCCTTGAAAAGGAATGGAATTCTGACAGAGGCTGTATGTTGAACCCTGAACACATCAGCCTAACGGAAAGAAGCCAGATGCTAAAGGCCCTCGGCTCCCGTGACTGTTTCTATGAAACGTCTAGTACAGGAAAACGCATAGAGTTAGAACGGGATTCCCAGGTGCCTCGGTGGGTAAAGAACCCACCTGCCAATGCAAGAGACACAGGAGACTCGGGTTCAGTCCCTGGGCCGGGAAGATGTCCTGGCGGCGGAAACGGCAACCCACCCCAGGATTCTTGCCCAGAGAATCCTATGGACAGAGGAGTCTGGCGGGCCGCAGTCCACGGGGTCACAGTCAGACATGACGGAGCATGCGCACAGACAGAACAGAGGTCTCGGGGGCCGGGGGAAGGGGGAGCAGGGCCTGGGGTTTCCCCTGGGGGTCATGAAAAAGTCTGGACCGAAACACTGGTGATGCTGCCTGTCGCTAAACACATGGAACACCGCAGAAATCCAGGCTTTAAGACGGTTAAAATGGGATTTTTTAAGGATGACGCTGAGAAAGGACCACTCAGGAGAAACACCCCAGGGCTCCAGGCCGAGCTCCCTGACGGGCATGTCAGGAGGCAGGACAAGGCGTGTACGAGCTGAGCTGCACCCACGCTGCTGGGGGCCTGGGGGGACGGAGCCACGGAGGGCCTCTCCCGCAGCAAGGCCACAGCCACACACCTCGGGACTCAGAGGTGCTGCGCTGAATCCCGAGCGCCTGGCAGGCCGCAGACCCCGCCATCTGCCACCGGAAGAAGCAAGAAGCACAGTCTCTGAGAAAGGCCTTCCAGGAGGCCACAAAAGAAGACTTTGTTACAATTAACTATTTACATTTTGATGTTATTTCCTCTTGGTCTTTCTTTGTTGCAAACATCAAGTTGTCAGACTTCAGCAGAAACGATGTCTTGGGCACTGCCGCTGCTGAGTCACTTCAGTCGTGTCCGACTCTGTGTGACCCCACAGACGGCAGCCCACCAGGCTCCCCCGTCCCTGGGATTCTCCAGGCAGGAGTACTGGAGTGGGGTGCCATTTCCTTTTCTAATGCACGAAAGTAAAAAGTGAAAGTGAAGTTACTCAGTCATGTCCAACCCTCAGCGACCCCATGGACTGCAGCCTTCCAGGCTCCTCCTTCCATGGGATTTTCCAGGCAAAAGTACTAGGGAGAGACAATTAGCCAATTAAAATTTAACTGTGGACACACACATATACATACATGTAAATATACACGTATATGTAACACTTCCCTGGTAGCCCTGCGGGTAAAGAATCTGGAATGGAGACCTCAGTTTGATTCTTGAGTTGGGAAGACCCCTGGAGAAGGAATAGGCTACCCACTCCAGTATTCTTGGGCTTCCCTGGTGGCTCAGACAGTAAAGAATCTGCCTGCAATACAGGAGACCCTGGTTCGATCCCTGAGTTGGGAAGATCCCCTGGAAGAGGGCAGGGCAACCCACTCCAGTACTCTTGCCTGGAGAATCCCAGGGACAGAGGAGCCTGGCGGGCTACAGTCCACGGGGGCTGCAAAGAGTCAGACATGACTGAGCGACTATGCGCAGCACCTGCATTACGCACGAGCGGAACGAGGACTAGTTGAGAAAATCTGAGCTCCCACAGGGACAGGTCCCGGGTGCGGATGACAACGAAGATGTGCGAGGCTTACCCGACGCCCACACGGACAAGAAAGGGCCCCCAATGACCTCCACCAAGGGACAGCCAGCAAGTCCAACCCTCCGTTCACAGATGGGGAAACTGAGGCCAGAGAGGACGGCAGGGCCTGCCCATGTGCAGGAGGCACAGTGGCCGGAGCAGGGCTTGGATGGGATGCCACCGGCCCTCCACCCCACATCCCTGCTGCATGCCCGCGGCCCCCAAAGCCCCTGCGTCACCCTCACCAGGGCCGACCCTAAGTGAGAGGAGACACGGATCACCGGCCATCTCCCAGGCCGTGAGCCCCTCCCTGGGACCCACCCAAAACCAAAACAAAGGCTCGGAGGCAGGCTCCCGGCCCCACACCAGACTGCCCACCTCCCAGGGGCGGTGGCTCCAAATGGCCCGCGGCTCATCAGACTTGCAGGGACTCGGGTCCCTAAACCAAAACTTCCTCCCCGCTCGTCCACTGTGGAGGCGATCCCAGCCAGAGGCCCCCATCCAGAAAGGGAGGATGGGGGCGAGGGTCCGCTCCCACCACCGGTCAGAAAACGTGGGGCTGGCATCCACACGGCAGATGGGGCACACAGCGTACACACGCGTGTCTGCTGCTCAGCTCTTCCAAAAGTGGACGGGCTAAAAATGTCCCAAAATGACAACCCACAGTAAAAGGAGGGACAGTCTCGAGCAGAAGCTCAGGAAGCTTCCACCAGCCAGCCCGCATCGGCTCCGCAGAGCCCGAGGCTGCACCCGCGCCACGGCGACTGCATGTTAATAAGTAATTAGTGGCAAGGGCGTGCTGAGGAGGCCAGAACGTCCCCGGCAACTTCAGGACGGGGTACGGATGAGCTCGGTGCAGCCTGGAGCCAAGCAGCAGACAGGCCCGGGGTGAGCTCGGAGCAGCCACGCTCGGCACCCTGAGGAAGGAGCCATAGGGAGGCCTGGCATTGGGTGGGGGCGCCAAGGCTCCCCTGCTCCTTCCCTGGGTGGAGCCCGGGGCCACGTTCATCCGTGAGGAATCAGCGTCTCGACCCCGAAGGCAGGGCAGGGGGTGAGGCTGGTGCTCCAGGCAGCCAGAATGTGCACCCCCCTGCCCGTTGCCAAGGCCCCCAGTACCCACTCCGCGTGGGCCCGCCCCCAGGAGCCGTGCAGGGGACGCACACACACAGACCGGGCCCCGTACGTCTCCAGCAGCTGAGGCCAGCCCGAATGCAGACCCAGTTGACAGATGGAAAAACTGTGGCCCCTAGAGGCGAGGCGACCTATGGGTGTCACACTGTCCCAAGCCCCAGAAGTCACGCAGCTGGTCCCTCTCACCTGGCTTCCAGAAGCATCTGCACTCTCAAGAAGTCTGGAGGGCAGCGGTGAGGGGGGGGGGTGTGTTTGCAGGAGGGGCCGGGGCATCTGGCGGAGCAGACCGGTTCCTCTCACGTGCCAGCCCTGTGGGCTGTGGGCGCTCGGGTGCCATGCAGGCCGACTTGGGGGAAGACGCTGGGATGGACAGGTGACGCCTGTCCCGGGCTCCAGGGGGGAACAGCATGTTCCAGGCACTGCCACGCCCGGAAGACAGACAAGGGGGAGGGCAGGCTGCGGACAAAAGAGGGTCCAGGCAGAGAGGAAGGGCGGGACAGGGCACCTCTGCCACGCGGACAGCGGCCAAGGCGGCTGGGCTGGGGCAGTGGATGACCTTGGGTCCAGCCGGAGCAGCGGCGCTGACCAGCAGGCAGGCAGAGGGGCTGCGATGCTAGGGGAGGGCCCGTTCCTCCCACGTCCAGGACACGGCGCCCAGCCTACCTCGCCTCTGGGCCCCGCAGGCAGCCCGTGAGTCCACGGCGCCAGCCAGTGGCCGCCCTCCCCAAACCCCAATCCCGGGCAAGTGGGCTCCCCGGCTGTCAGGAACCGGTGCTTTCAAACCACGCTCCTAGCCTCTGCAGATCACCGCCTATAAGCAAAGTGTCAGGCAAGAGGGAGCAGAACGTGGAAAAGAGGACTCGCTTCGACAGCAGGACCCACCTTCCGCCTGCTCCTGGTCCCCGGGGAAGATGGCTTAAATCCACCGTGTGAGGGAGCTCACTGCCTGCGTCCTTTAAAGAGCTGCGAGCTAGCCCCCCTTCGCCCCCATCCTGACTGAGGCCTCTTTGTGGCCTCTACCCAGAGAGCTCTCCTGGCCTCCTCTCTGCCTCCCAGGCTCCACACCACCCTCCCGGCCTCCACACCACTCCCCTGGCCTCCGCACCGCCCTCCCGGCCTCCTCTCTGCCCTCCGGCCTCCACACCACCCTCCCGGCCTCCATCCCACCCTCCAGGCCTCCATCCCACCCTCCCGGCCTCCACACCACTCCCCTGGCCTCTGCACCGCCCTCCCGGTCTCCTCTCTGCCCTCCGGCCTCCACACCACTCCCCTGGCCTCCACACCACCCTCCCAGCCTCCACACCACCCTCCCACCCTCCTCGCTGCCTCCCCTCCACGCTGCCTTCCTGGCC
>SJYC01062435.1:27-20220 GCA_006408675.1 Madoqua kirkii
TCTTCCCTCTAGGCCTCGGCTCCCTTCCTCACCCCGTGAGGCCCCTAAAGTCGGCAGGAGCCCTGGGATGCAAAGATCCCAGCACACACCACGTGGGGTCCACACACGTGGGTGACCCCGCCGGCAGGAGGAGGGGCGGGTGGGCTCCCCGCGAGGTCGGCTCCTGGGGGGCCACTGGGCCCCCCACCTTGCGCGTTAATTCAACGAGGGGCCTGACCTCCACCCCCGGCCTTGCTGACAGCCAGGTTCAACCACGTCGGGAGTTTCCGAGCCCAGAGAAACACTTCCGTGAGTAAAAACAGGAGAATTAAACCCGTTTGTTAGAGGGTGTGCTCTGCTCTTAACTCAAATGAGAGACACAGCCTCACAGACCTTCCTCTCAAAACGGGGAACGGGGGGCGGCTAAAGTGAGCCGAGCTGACCCGGCAAGGCTGCAGCAGCCCGGGCTGGGGGCAGGCGGGGAAGCTGTGCCAGACTAGGCTGGAATCGGGGCCCCGAGACGGGCAGCACCTGGGGGGAGACCTCCGCAGGGCCACTTGGGCCAGCCCGGGTCCCCTGACCAGGTGCCGGGCCTCTGGGGAGGCGCCCCACTACCCTTCTAGCCCCCCAACAGCTCCCTGGCTCTTCCTGGTAAGACCCACCGTGTCCCGCAAAAATGCACCAGCGCCCCACGTGCCAGGCAGGGCTCTCGAACCCGGAGACGTCAGTAAACAAAGCACAAGAGTCCGTACAGCTAGGAAGCTCGGGATCAGCCGGGGGCTGTGGCCGCAGCCCCAGTGAGGAAGGAAACTGCCGGACGGTGGGCAGCCCGGGGCGGAGGGGGCACCCCCGCCATTTTAAATAGCAGGGACTCGAGCACAGGCCCCAGGGAGGCGAGGGCGGCGGCCCTGCGGCTGCAAGGGAGAGCCTCACGGGCCGAGGGTCAGACTGCAGAAAAGCCCGCGACGAGAGTGAGGGTGCCGGGCAGGGAGGCAGGAGCAGGTCCCGGGAAGGACGACCAGTCCCACCCTGGGCCCTGGGCTGCCCGGCCTCCTACAAGCTGGGGTCCACCCCGGCTCCCAGGCCACTCAGAAGAAGCCCCCACGCCCTCCCTGCTCCTGCCCACCCAGAGGACAGACTCGCCTCCTGGACGGTGTTCCCCCTTCCACCCCCAACTTCACAGTGCAAGTGAACTGTCCGGAAAGGACAATGATGAAAGCGAAATGCAAACTCCGTCTGCTCAGTGACCACCAGGCTCCAGCCCACACGGAGTGCCGCCTGCAACAGCACCCACGGGGGTCCAATCACAGGGAGAGCTGGCAAGATCGTCCCATTCTCCAGATGGGGAAATGAAGTCCCGGAAAGTCGCTAGCCCAGGTAACTGGCTGGGGCTGGACGGACCCCAGTGGCAAGGCCACGACTGGGCATTGTGTTGGCAAAGCCACAACTTCACTACCCCCTTGGGAGGCCGGCCAGGGGAGTAAGGGCAGCGAGGCTGTGGAACCAACAAACTCCCAGGATGGGGACACAGTCGGCCATGCGGCCCGGAGGGGTCTGCTGACCCTTGGAGCCACTGCCTCCTGGCCTGTAAAGAGGGTCACTGAGCGCCAGTGTCTGGGGGGCTGGAGGGAAGGTGATGGAAGCCCAGCTCACGGCGAGGAGATGAGGCGGGCATTCCACGGCTCCAGGGGCAAAACAGGGGAAGCTGCAGAAACCTACCACCTCACCAGGACCCTCTGTGCAAACCGCCAGCCCGCTTCCACACCAAGGAGCCTCGTGAAGACGCAGCCCACAAGGGCCGCCCACGCGGCCTTCCCATGTGCCCTCCCTTCCGGGCCCCACACACCGGCCAGACGCCCAGGACAGGACACGGGGTGGCGGCAGGCGAGAAGGACGTGCGCGCCATCGGGGCGGGAGCGGGGCCAGGCTCGGCGGCAGGCTGGCTCCCAGCTCAGGCCCTCAGCTCGCCCCTTAGCTCAAATCTCCCCCAACAGGCCGGGTATGAGCAGAAACCTAACACCTCTAATGTGACCCCTGGGGAAAAACCAGGGATGGAGCCAAAAAAAAAAAAAGATTCAGAACCAGCTTTCTGGATCCCTCTGCTCCTGCTGAGCTTGCTGGGTAGGTGAACAAGAAGAGGACCAAATTGCTAATAAAAACGGCAGGACCTGGACATTCGCCTCCTGGCTGAGTCCACGACGCGGCCGCACCCTGGGCCATCCTGTCCATGCTCTACTCTGCAGAAAGGAAACCTCAGAGTCCAAGTTACGTGGAATCTGACCCACAGGATCCACAGGAAGATCCGCGGGAAGTCCGACCTAACCCAGAGGAAGCACCCCGCCCCCCGCCTGCCCGTCGATCGCCATGCTCCAGATGGGCACGGGCTGGCTGCACCCAGGGCTCCGGCGGCCTCGAGGACCTCTGGGGCCCACCTGCCTGCTGTCCCGCTGAGGCATCTGCCAAGGGTCTCTTCCGGCTGGGGAGAAGGGTGGGCTCTGCCAGCCTGGGGTCAGGGAAAACACTTTCTGGCACGTCATACACCCCAACGCATCAGCTCCTCTCTGCACCCGCCCAAAAGGGAAGGTGGGAAGGGGAAGCCCAGGGCCCGCTGGTTCTGGAAACAGGGAGAACGCCCGCGACTCAGCCAGACTCCACAAGGCGGTTTGCTGGGGAGGGCTGATCACCCCCTACCACCGGGCTCCAGCCACAGCCAAGTCCTGGGTGACCCGCCCCACACGCACGTCCAGAAGATGGGCCCCAGGGTGCTCACAGCTGCATGGGGCCAGCACCAGGCAGCTCCAGGGGGAGGGCTCAGAGCCTTCCCCTTCCCTCTCTTCCTCCACAGGAACTGCACAGGAGCTGATGTGGGGGACCCTCAGAGGGCAAAGGTCATGCAACTCTTTCCATCTCACCTTGAGCTTAAAGCAAGCATTTAATAAATTCTTGGGGGCGAGGGAGGGGACATATGTATACCTATGGCTGATTCATGTTGAGGTTTGACGGAAAACAACAAAATTCTGTAAGGCAATTATCCTTCGATTAAAAAATTAATTAATTAAAATAATTCTTTGGGGCTTATTGAGTGTTTAATAGAGGAGTGGAGGAACCAAGAAATGGACGCTTTTTCCTTCCCAACCTGGAGCAGGAAATGCAGCCCACTGCGGTGTTGCTGCCTGGAAAACTCCATGGACAGAGGAGCCTGGGGGCTGCAGTCCACGGGGTCGCAGAGTCAGACGCACGCGCGCCCCCCTCTCAAGGAATGGCTTCCAACAATGCTGCGAGACTTGGGATGCTGAGAGGCGGCTGCTCAGAAAAAGAACGATACCCAGGACCCAGCCAGGACCTGAACGCTTTGCAAACCTCCTGAATAACGGCCAAAACAAAAAAAATCTGGAAAATTCTAAACCAGCCTGAGACAGCCATACCATAAGGATCCTTTCCGCTCCTGAATCCTAGGGCGTAAGCAGAGGATGGCCAGAGAAAGGAACAGTGCCGTCAAATCCCTGCCCGCCCGCTATGGGAGACCACAACTGACCCCAAGCCCCGGGCCCTTGTCTGGGGATCGACTTCAGCGTCACTCTCCACACGGGCTCCAGGCAGGTCCGGCCGGCAGGGACCGGCCCAGCAGCGAGGGCCTGGGGGTCAGAGTCGCTGTCACGCCTTAGTGGTCTGACACCCCCGAGCACCACAGGCCCACCTGGACCAAGCGGGTGACCCCACGAGGCAGAGCTCCCGGAGGGCAAGAGGCGGATCGGCCGTGGGGCCCTCGCTGAGTGGCCGCCATCCCTGTGCGCAGAGCCACCCGCCACCCGTCACCGGATGCCCCCCCAGGCCGGCCGGGAAGTCACGGCTGAGTGAGCGGCCTGGCTGTGCCTCGTCCCGCAGGCGGGAGCCGCGGCTCTGCCGCCCGTCCACGGCTGCCCTGCCCAGCTGCCCTGGGTGGCTCAGTCCCCGTGTCTGTGAACCGGAGCCGGGCAGGCGGCGGTGCAGAGCCACGGCCTGGCTCATGTGTATTTTCCAGGGGGTCCTGTCCCCAGACATCAGCGGAGACAAGCCCAGCAGAGCAGGCTCTGGTCAGCGGCCCCTACGTGGAGAGAAGCGCGTCTCGGCGCCCCAGCCTCGGCTGGCCCCACGTCCCGCTCATCTCGGGGTGCCGACCACAGCTTCATGCGCTCAGAAAACGAAGCAGGGAGGGAGGTGGGCAGGACACGGACGGGCAGCCAGACGGACACGAGGGCAGCAGGAGGGCCAGGTTCGGCTCTGGAGGGCGGCGTGAGCAAAACGACGCGGAGCCCTGAGACAGGAGGCCGCCACCCACCCACGCTGCTCTGGTCTCCCGTCCACTGAGCCTGGGGGGTGGGCAGGGCCAGGCGACGGCATCGCCCTGTGACGAGCACCCGCTGCGGCCAGGCAGCACAGGGCAGGCTCCCTGAACCCCTGGGTCCCCGGCCGGCCGAGGCAGGTCAGCGTCGCTGTGCCATCTGCCAAGGTCAGCCACCAGCAAGTGGAACCAGATTCTGAAGCAGGTCCATCCAACTCGACATGAAAAGCAGGGCAGATTTGGGGCAGCTCCGTCCTTCCCGGAGCCTCCTTGCAGGAGGCGAGGCTGAACCAAGGCCTCTCGGCGCCCCCCGGCTACCCGCAGCTTCACGCCCTCAGAGCCCAAACCCACTGCCCACTCACAGCTTCCCAGGGCAGCTGGCCCTCTTTGTGGGCAGCAAGCACATCCCCCCAGGGCTCAAAGTGCTGCAGGAACCGCTGACAACCATGAGGGGCACCCCCCTTCCAAGTGCTTGGCCGCGGTTGGCAGATCACGTGACAAGAATTTAATCCAAATTTCTGTCCACCTTGTCACTGCGGCACACGGGCCGGGCTCTGCATCCACTGCTAGCCGAGGAGTGGGCTTGGCCAGGTCTATCCTGCTTCTCTATGCAATTACTTTAAACACCAGTTGTGTGTGTGTGTATGTGTGCATGCATGTGTGTGCATGTGGGTGTGTTCTAAAGGCCTCCCCCAAAGTCCAGAGCCACTGGCTTCTCCCCGGCCCAGGGCACTGCTGGTCACAAGCAGTAACAACGGGAAAGAGGTTCTAATCCACTTGAAAGCAAGTCTGCGGACGGAGAAGCTCAGGACGCCAGCACAGGCTCCTGCCCCAGCAGAGGGAGGCCTGGAAGCCTCGGAGGCCTGGGCTAATGCCTCGCAGCCAGAAGGATGTGGGGGAGCCACTCAAGAGAGGAGGAGAGATGTCTAAGCGCTGGTGCGGACACAGAGCTGGCCCCCGCGTCTCACGTCTATGGACTTTCAGAACCAGGAAGAGGGCCGTCAGGCCCAGGTGGCTTATGGGAAAGTCCTAGTTATCGATGCTAATTTGACACTTTACAGCACCTCAAATGAGGGCTCCTCTTGGAGCTGACTTCTCAGCATTTGCAAATACAAAATTCCCCTTGCGTTTCATAAATCATGTGCTCACAGAACACTTCCTCAAACACCAGGTCCCTGATAATGGTCCTCAGATAAAGCAGGCAATAAATATCCTCTGGTAACTTCCCGTAAGCAGGTGAAGGCCCGTCCCTGGGTAGTCCGGGAAGTGCCCGTTTCACAGAGCCAGCACTGACGGGCAGAGGGAAGGGAGGGAAGGGCCCCCCAAGAGCAGGCGGGGCCTCGGGGGCAGCTGCACCACAGCACAGCACGGAGCCAGGGCTGACTCAAGCCTCGGCCCCCGATCCATCAACAAGGTATCACATCCTGACTCCATCTTTTAAAAGCAGGGACCTGGGAACTGTTGGCTTCCAGATGGACCGTGACGCCCTGCGTGGACACTGTGGACCCAGGTTCACCAGGAATCCACGGTGCGCTACACCCCCGCCCAGCCTTGGCACCTGCCTGCCGAGACTCTGCACGACAGTCGCCAGGGACACTTGCTGAGAAAGCAGGGAGGCTGGCCGAGTTCTCCACCACGGACCTAGGGCATCAGCTCCAGGGACAAGCAGTTCACATAGTCACCTGTCCCCGCCAGACGCTGCTCAGAGCCAGACAGCCCCACGCGTCTCAGGCATAACACGACAGCTCCCTTCTCAGCACACCGCAGTAAGCCCGGCACCTGCCCATCTGGGGCCGCCCGACAAGCTGGTGCCTGCTTGCCCAGAAAGGGTGGGAGATTCAGGGCAGGAAGAAAATGCCCAGGGTCGCTCAACTGGAAAAGTCAGGGCAGGGCTGGGCCCCGGGCCTAGACTCATCCAGGCCAGTTTCCCTCCATCCTCCTGGGGTCACGATGCCCCGACTTCACTCTGAACAGCTTGAGAAGGCGGGAGGGGCCGTTCTGCGGCCCCAGCCCCTAAGAGCCTCCTCCGGTTGTAACACAGCCCGGTCTGCCCCTGCCCACGGGGCTCTGCCCAGGGGGCTGGCGCCGCCTCGGAAAGAGGGCACTCACCTTCCCGAAGTCTCGGACATCGAAGAGGTCGAAGGGGTCAAACAGCTCGCTGTTCCTGAGTCCGAACTTGTCGTGGCAGACTTTCAGGAAGGTGCGGATGTTCTTCAGACAGAGGAACTAGAGAAGAGAAGGGAGCGTCATTCGAGGGCACGGTCTGCAGGGCGGTGAACCCACCAGCAGCAGCAAACCCTGCCTCCCGGCGCCGCCCGGCTCAGGGCAGACGCCGAGCGCCCCGCACCTCTGTCTGGGGAGCCACACGTCCCAACTCAAGACAACCGCGGCTGGAACAAAACAGGCTGGTGTTCAGTCAGCAGGCACGGAGCCTTCCCCGGCACAGATACACCCCTGGTGCTTTACACGTGACAAAGGCCCGCGGAAGCCACGCAGAGCCCTGGGGCGGCGCAGGGCACACATGGAAGGTGGGGGAGCACAAAGGCCGGCATCAAACCCCAGAGCAGCACCCGGGAACCCGGCATCTGCCCGCCCAGCCCACCGTGGGCAACATAGCCAGGGCAGGGGGCGGGGGTGGGCGGCTGAACAGGGCCACTGGCTTCCAGTCCTTGTGGAGAAGGAGCCAGGAATGATGGGGGCAGCAGACGAGGCGGCCTGGATTGCAAACCTCGGCGTCACAGGGCCCTGGGTTCGGACCCTGTCCAGTGCCTGCAGCTGGACCAGGGCTCCTGAGGCCTGACTCCCTAGCAGGACATGCCTGGCAGAGTTAATGACCTGCCCCGATGGCACAGAGTAGGCGTTAGGTATGTGGGAGCCATCAGCCCCCCACCAGTCCACCTCACCGTGGCGCCCTCAAGGTCAGAACCACGGTGCACACAGCTGAACACAAAGCCAGGGTTTCAGATCCATCGACCCATCGTAACCCCTCTAAGGGACAGAGCTCAGCTTGTGAAGAGTCCGTCTGCAGCGCGGGAGCCCTGGGTTCGGTCCCTGGGTTGGGAAGACTCCTTGGGGGAGGGAATGGCCACCCACTCCAGTATTCTGGCCTGGAGAATCCCATGGACTATTGAAAACAGTCATACACGACTGAACGACTTTCACTTTCAAGGGCTCAACAGCTCAACTTCAAGAGACCTGCAGAGATGCTGGGACTGCTCACCGGAAACTTGAACAAACGGACAGATGAAGGCCCGGCCAGAATCAGAAGCTACGGCAGGCGTAGCGTCAACCAAGCTGCACACAGAACTCCCAGGGCCCACGTGGAGCCCACCCACCCCCAGCGGGCGTCACCCCGGCCCCAGAGCAGCCTCCACGCGGGGCCCTCCTCCCTCCCGCCAGGCTGGTCATTGGTCAGAGACAACACCAGCTTGGTGCCCGTGGTCTGTTAATTATTCCCTGTGTGGGGGAACCAGGCGCGTGGGTCTGCGTATGTATACACATCTATGTGCTTAGCTGTGTGTATCAATGTCTGTGTGTGTATCTGTGTGTTTGTGTGTCTCTGTGTTTGTGTGTATCTGTGTGTCTCTGCATGTATCTGTGTGTCTGCGTGTATCTGTGTATTTCTGTGTGTTTATCTGTGTTCATCCATGTGTACCAGTGTATTTCAGTGTGTATATCTGTGGCTGTGTGTATCTGTGTGTCTGTGTGTTTGTGTGTCTCTGAGTATATCTGCGTATTTCTGTGTGTATCTCTATGTGTTTATCCATGTGTACCAGTGTATGTCAGTGTGCATATCTGTGGGTGTGTGTATCTGCGTTTGTGTGTCTCTGCATGTATCTGTGTGTGTATCTGTGTATGTCTGTGTGTATATCTCTGTGTTTTCCGTGTGTACCAGTGTATGTCAGTGTGCATATCTGTGGGTGTGTGTATCTGCGTTTGTGTGTCTCTGTGTGTAGCTGTATATCTGTGTCTCTGCGTGTATCTGTGTATATCTGTGTGTAAATCTCTGTGTATTTACCCATGTGTACCAGTGTATGTCAGTGTGCCTATCTGTGGGTGTGTGTATCTGTGTTTGTGTGTCTCTGCGTGTAGCTGTGTATCTGTGTCTCTGCGTGTATCTGTGTGTGTGTCTGTGTATTTCTGTGTGTATATCTCTGTGTGCTCATCCGTGTGTACCAGTGTATCTCTGTGTGCATATCTGTGGGTGTGTGTATCTGTGTGGTTGTGTGTATACTTCTGTGTGTTCATCTGTGTGTAACAGTGTATTTCTGTGTGTGTACCTATGTGTTTGTGTGTCTGCGTGTATCTGTGTGTTTAAGTGTCTCTGCGTGTATCTGTATATTTCTGTGTGTATATCTGTGTTTATCTGTGTGTACCAGTGTATTTCTGTGTGCATATCTGTGGGTGTGTATATGTGTGTTTGAGTGTCTCTGTGTGTATCTCTGTGTGTATCTGCGTGTATCTGTGTATATCTGTGTGTTCATCCGTGTGTACAGTGTATGTCAGTGTGCATATCTGTGGGTGTATCTGTGTATCTGTGTGTTTGAGTGTCTCTGTGTGTATCTGTGTATTTCTGTGTGTATATCTGTGTATCTGTGTCTCTGCATGTATCTGTGTATTTCTGTGTGTATATCTGTGTTTATCCGTGTGTACCAGTGTATTTCTGTGTGCATATCTGTGGGTGTGTGTATATGTGTGTTTGAGTGTCTCTGTGTGTATCTGCATGTATCTGTGTATATCTGTGTGTTCATCCATGTGTACCAGTGTATTTCTGAGTGTATATCTGTGTGTTTGAGTGTCTCTGCGTGTATCTGCATGTATCTATGTATTTCTGTGTATATCTCTGTGTTTATCCATGTGTACAGTGTATGTCAGTGTGCATATCTGTGGGTGTATCTGTGTAACTGTGTGTCTGCATGTATCTGTGTGTGTATCTGTGTATTTCTGTGTGTATATCTCTGTGTTCATCCATGTGTACCAGTGTATTTCAGTGTGCATATCTGCAGGTGTGTGTATCTGTGTGTTTGAGTGTCTCTGCGTGTATCTGTGTGTGTATCTGTGTATCTCCGTGTGCTCATCTGTGTGAACCAATGTATTTCAGTGTGCATATCTGTGGGTGTATCTGTGCATGTATCTGTGTGCATCAATGTATATCTGTGTATCTCTGTGTGTACACTTTTTCTGAATGCATGAGAGTAAACTGCAGATGTGCCCCCCTCAAACACCTGAGTGTGTAGTTCCTGAGAACAAGGACACACCCCCACCCACAGTCACAGCACCAATGTCAAAATCAGGAAATTAACATAGGTCCCACATTACCTCATCTCTAGACAGCACTCAGCATTTCTTTACTAGATAAAGGACAACCGAGACACCCTGATAGGAAACAGTCCTGGCCCAGAGTTCAATCCTGGGTCACAGGCGACTTTAGGCAAGTCCCTTTGTCTCCATGAAGAGCATTCTCCAACAGAACTTTCTGGAAGGATGGAAGTGCCCTGTGAGCCCCGTGCAGTGGAGCGGCCTCGGGCACGCACGCCTGCTGAGCTCCGATGTGGCCAGTCCAGCCAAGCACGCGCACGTGTAATTTTACTTTATTCTAATGAATTTAAATTCACTTGCAAAACTGGCTACAGCTGCTGGTTTGAACACATGGCCCTGGAACAGCCCTCTTTGTCTTCCCTCACCTGACCTTCCTGAAGAACATAGACACGGCAAGACAGGCACTGCGGGACGCCACTCACACGGGGGCCCAGTACCAGCAAGTCCACAGACCCAAGAGGCGGCTGGGGCCGGGCTGGGGGCGGCAGACTGAGTGTTCAGTGGGGACAGAGCTTCAGTCTGGGGAGAAGAACAAGTCCCGGAAATACTAGCAGTGACGATGACACAGCACCGCGAGCACACGCGATGCCCCTGAGCTGTGTGCTCAACAGTGGTTAAAATGGCAATTTCCAGCTCTGTGTATTTTACCACGATTTAAAAAAATATGTAATTCACAAAACAGTCACAGAGAAACCGACATGCAGGGAGGAGGCCGTGTAACGGCAGAGACAGAGATTAAGCAGGCGCTCTAGGGGCTGAGGAAGCGCCAGGAGCTGGGGGGCCTGGGACCGAGCCTCACACCCTGACCCCGAGACAGCCCGTCCCGTCATCAGATCTCAGACGGCCAGGACCCTGCGTTCAGCTGCTTCACCCCCATCCCATCCCGGAGAGCGGCCTGCAGACCCGGGGGCATGTCTGAGCCCGAGCCGCTCGACCCCTGGGCCCCCCCAAGCCCCCTACCCAGCCCCCTCCGCCGCCCTGGCCCGCAGCATCAGACCCCATCCTCCCCCCTGCCCTGCAGGACGTCCGCAGCTTCCAGCCTGGCTCCAGGCTTTCCTGCACACCACTCGGCTCTAATTTCCACGAAGCCCTTATTTTAATTCCTCCTCAGCCTCCCATTTTTAGAGTTAATTACACAGCTCCCAGCCACAATCGCAGCCGGCAAGGCCAGGCTTCCTTTCCGGGCTCGGAAGGGGGCAGGCATATCGCGGACACAGCATCTGCCTGGCCTGCCCCCTCCGCCCTCCGCCTCCGCCGTGGGCATGCGGGCCCCTGGCCTTCCAGAACCGCTCCCAGTGGCTCCCGGCCCAGCCCAGGCTGGCCTGGGACTTGACCGTCAGGGAAAGAGGGGTGCAGAGAAAGCACCCAGGCTGGCATCCTCCTGGGGGTGCCGCCACGCCTGGCAGCACACTGCACCTCCGCCGTCCCCCCAGCGATCAGCCCCACGGCACAGGCAGGGACACGGAGGCCCAGGCGGCGGAGGACTTCGGCTCCAGGTCAGAAGGCGCCCAAGCCGAGATCTGAGCCCACGACCACTTCAAGAGCAGCGAAGGCCCTTCGAGAAGACGGGGGCGACCGCCAGCCGCCCAGAGTCCCGGGTCTGTCCAGGAGCTCACTGGCAGCCTCCCCTGTACCCCTGTAAGGGGCCTGGTTTGAATAAGCGATAAGATCACTGTCTCCCTCACCGTACAATCAGGGAAACTAAGGCCCGGGGGCTCCCCTACCTGCCACCCTGGATCCCCAGAGGGCACGTGGCTGGAGTCTGGCCAGTCAGGGCTTCTGATCTGTCCCCCTGGCAGGAACGGCTTCCAGCCCTGGGAGAGACACAGCCCAGAGCGAGGGCTGGGGGGCAGGGCCCAGGCTGCAGCCGGGAGCTGCCCACCCTCGTCCTGTGGCCCGAGGCCTGATGGCCGGCCGGCCGACCCCTGGGGCTCCAGGGACAAGCGGCATTCCCTGTCCTCCGCTCAGGAAACTGACCAGGGTGGCCACACAAGGCTCTGTCCCCGGAAAACTGGACCCGTGACAAGTGGCCCAGAAGGGAGGCGGCGCCGCTGGATCTGTGTGGGGAGCCCCGGGAGGTGCGGGCGCTCCCAGCCCCAGGAAGGGCCCCTAGCCGCCCCTTGCTGGGCCGGGCCACCCGTCAAGAGACCTGCCGCCTGTGTCCTGGACGCCTCGCCCTCTAACCCCGGGCCCTGGTGGGCCTCCTCGGAGCTAATCGGGCTGAAATCAGATTAGCGTGAGCTCACCGGCTCCGCGGCGAGCCATCCCCCGCCCCAGGCGCAGCCGGCCGGGGCAGCCCAGGCCTGCTGCTCACTGTCAGCTGTCACTTAGCCGTCCTGAGGCCCCAGCGTGGGGGTGCTGGGCGACAGGGCCAGGGGCCGCATCTGAGCCTGCAGGACCCCACGCAGCCCTGGGAGAGGATGGGGAGGCTTCCTGGCCCTATTCAAGTGGTTCCACTGGGGCCCATACACCAACCAGGGACAGCCCCACTCCAAGAAGGAGACTCGGAGGCCCCGCCCCGCAGGTGGGCAGCCCTCAGGCGGCTGGAGCCTCTCTGGTCACCCATGCCCTCCCCTGGGGGGTTGCTCTCCCCCAGGCAGGGCCGGGCCCGGAGCCCCAGAGTGCACATCCACCCCGCAGCACACTCACACGCGCAGGCGCTCGCACCTCAGCACCAAGGGGCAGGTGCACAGGAGAACCTGAGGCACAGAGCAGCAGGGGGCATGGGAACCGCCCAGAGGGCTCGGGAGGTGGACGACCGTGGCCCCACTCCAAGGACAAAGCCCGTGACCACCTGCAACGCAAGCCCTCGCTGCCCAGACGGACAAGTGAGGCTCAGACCACGGGTGGGCTTCCAAGCTCCTGCGCGACAGGGTGCACAAGGCACGTCGACTGCAGGCCTGGCCAAGGCCGAGCCCAGGGCCGAGGTCCACGCCCAGCTGGCTGCCCTGCCCCCAGGAGCCCCGGGGAGCCGTGCTGGGCCGTGAGGAGGCACCTGGCCCGGGCACTGGGATGCAATTCGCTGCTCCGAGCAGACCTGGCTCCTGTTCCAACCCCTGCGCCCCACTACGTGCGCTTGTTAAATCGACTGCTGTCGTCTAGGGTCTGGGGGCCCCGGGCACCTCACACTGGCTCCTGAGAATCTCCAAAGCTCCCATGCAGCAAGGGTTTCCATGGTGCCAGCTCCGGGCTCAGGGCCAGGCTGATCACAGCCTCACAGTCATTAGAGTGAGTCCTAATTTACCGAAGAAGAGACGGGGGTCCCGAGAGGCTACCTCGTTTGCGCAAGGTCACCCGTGAGGATGAGGCAGAGCTGGGAACAGATTGGGGTCACTTTAACCTCAAGGCCAGACTGCTGGACCTGTGAGCAACCTTCATAGTTTATAGTTTCTGAGCAGGCAGACAGTAGGGTTTTTTTTTAATTTTTTTATTTTAATTGGAAGATCATTACTTTACAATATTCTGATGGTGTTTG
The DNA here is from genome assembly GCA_006408675.1 of Madoqua kirkii. Lineage (NCBI taxonomy): Eukaryota > Metazoa > Chordata > Mammalia > Artiodactyla > Bovidae > Madoqua > Madoqua kirkii. The sequence continues at coordinate 13,122 of SJYC01062435.1, forward strand.
CCACACACCAACAAGCATCAGCCACAGACCCTGAAAATAATACTTGCAGGGAAATTAAGTCGGGCCGGGGTGATGGGGAGACTCAGCGGGTAGGAGACCAGCCTTTGGGCTTGACAAGCAGGATCCAGACACAGAAACCGTGACTCGGGAGGGGACAGTTGGCACTGGGGCCACCTGCCTCAGGAGCGTCGCCGGGCCCCCACGCCCTGCGAGGAGGGAGCCGGGCCCCCACGGCCCCTCCAGGGCCAGTGACCTGCACACAGGGAAAAGCCCCTCCTGGCCAGCCACACAGAGTGGCCGCACCCCGGGCGGGCCCGGCCTTCACCGGCACCCCTGCCGGCTCGTTAGCAGCCTCACTCCTCCGAGCCGACGCCCGCGCGGGGGAGGCAGATGGCAGGCCACTGAGGCTGCGCGCACACGGCCTAACCACTGGGACGACGGGGAGGTGAAGCTACCCCGCCTCGCTGCCCGCTGGACGCCAGAGCCGGAGACGGCCCCGGCGCGCCAGCTCCCCAGCTCTCGCGAGAACAGGCGCCCTGCGTGCCGGGCTGCACCTTTCTGCGCAGCGGGGGCTCCGCATCTGAGGCTCCCGCTCCGCAACTCAGGCTCCAAGAAGCGCCCGCGCGTGGCCCCGAGTCCCGGGACCCGCTCAACAAGTGGCCCTGGAGCCGCCTTCACGACGACTGGTCGCTCTCGGCCGCCAGAGCCTCGCTGCCCTCACAGCCAGGCCGCTGGGCCTGCCGACTGGACGCCCCGATGGGCTGCACAAGGTTTATGATCAATAAACTATGGGACAATGAATTAATTTCCTGTTTTATTTACGCCATGCTCAGTCCAAACACCATTTTAAATTATTTCATTACTATTTAACAGTGCAGCTCGCTGGAATGACTTTCAAATTTGGGGCCCCTGGGGTAAGTCACCAGGGGCCTGCAGGTGACAAGCCAGCCAGATGCTCTGCGGGGGCAGCAGCTGAGACCCTCCCCTCTCTCGGTCCCAAACACCCTGGGCAAGGACGCCAGGCTGGGGTTCAAGATCTAGGGGGTGGATGGATGGACGGATGGACGGATGTTTGTCTGCAGGGCATTGACTGACAGCTGGGAAAAGGCCCAGCTTTCCCCCAGGCAGCTAAGACTCCACGAAGACCTTAGAGGGTCTGAAAAAGCGAACAGTGAAAGTGTTAGCCACTCAGTTGTGTCCGGCTCTTTCCAACCCCAGGGACTGTGGCCCTCGAGGCTCCTCTGTCCATGGAATTCTCCAGGCAAGAACACTGGAGCGGGTCACCATGCCCTCCTCCAAGGGATCTTCCCGACCCAGGGACTGAACCCAGGTCTCCTGCGTGGCAGGCGGATTCTTTGTGGTCTGAGCCACCAGGGAAGCCCGGGGCCCTTGCAGACGGCCCCAGCTGCGTGGGTGGCAACCCTGCCTTCCAGAAGCATCTCTCCCAAAACACACAGGCAGGTGGAATGTGGGGCTGGCTGTGAGCACGGACCCCTGCAGCCTCCAGCACCGTCCTTGGGCCTCTGGGTTCCAGCTGAGTCGAGTCCATAGCTTGCTATGCCCAACAACACCTTGAGCAGGGAGGGACCACGTCACCCATCTGACGTGGGGAACAGGCTCAGGAGGTCAGGATCCGGAACTGGAGCCGGGCCGTCCATCCCACAGCCCCGGCTTCCCAAGCCATCAGGGCCTGAGCTGCGCTGATGCCCGTGGGCAGTGCCTCTCCGCCTGATCCCTGCTCTCTGGGAGGAAGGTCCTCCCCAGTGTAGCCGGCCCTCCTCTCCCCCCGGGACGCCATCTTCCCACCACGACCACGAAGACGCAATTCCAAACGCACGTGGCCTCCTCGGTGCTGAAAGAGGGGGTCCCTCTAAGGCAGACCTCAAGTCCGGCCTCAGCAAGCTTCCTAAACCCCAGACTCCAGCCCCTTGTCCCACAAGGATGTCCTGACCAGTTTCCAGGGCCCTCTGGGCAGTTCCGGGAGCACCAGGCATGGGCCTCACCTCCCACTCGGCCATTCCCCCCTGCCATGGCCCAGAGGGCAGAGCTGGGCACGCAGGTCCCTCCAGGGCTCCAGGCCCTTCTGTGCTCAGCCACCTGCTTTCTCCACAAGGTCAGCCGTCCACCGTGGGCCCCAGGGGTGCGGGGCCACCCGCTCACCACACCCTAGACAGTTGGCATGGTGAAGCGGGGAGGGGGTTTCCCAGTGAGAACGCAGAGGTGCTCGGCTGAGCCGTGGGAAGCGGGTTCTGAAAGGCTGGAGGTCAGGCTCCAGCAGGAGGGGCTGTGCCAAGCTGGTGGCAGCTGCGAATGCCCCCCGACCTCTTCCTGATCCCAGAGTTCTTCCCCATCAACACAGGAGGGGAGACTCACCAAGAACAGCCTGGGGAAGCGCTGGCTTGGAAGGCTGAGCAGAGCGCAGCGGGGCAGCGGGGGGGCGGATCGTCCTTAACTCTGCCCACGGCCAGCGGACTCTTAACAGACACCCGCTGCGTGCCCGCCCTGCCCCGAGCTCAGGGAGCAGACCAGAGAGCAGCAGGAACTCCTCGGAGCCCACGGCTGCCCACGAAAGCCATCTATGATTTCCGCCCGATACCTGGCTGGAAATTGTTCCCAGCAGTCCTCAAAAGATCTGCCTCTCCAGCTAATGGCCTGTTTGAGCAAGAGGGATAAAAACTGTCCGCCTTATCAAGACTTCAAGGTCAGGGTCAAACCAAAGGTTTTTCTACAAAGCCGGCAGGAAATTGCTTTTCTCGAGTTTCTCCGAGAATCTTCTTCACCGAGCCGGCTTCCACACGCCCAAGGGTTCAACTCCACCCTCCCACTGCGCGAATCCTGCAGCGACTCAGAGATTAGCCAGACAGCTGTCTGAGGCGGTGCCCCCCAGCCCAGCACCCGATGCCCCTCCTCTCCTTCCTGCGGCCCCACGCCAGACCCTCAGCGCTGGCCCACCAGCTCTGCGAAATCGCCCCTTGTCTCTGCCGCTTCACCTCCTCCGTCTCGTCTTCCCTCCTGAAAGTGGCCTCGGGGTCAGCATCAGAGCACCCCTCCCCACGTGCCTCCAAGCTCCTCTTCCCCAGCAGGACTCCAGAGGCAGGTCAGCTCTGTGGATACTAACGTGGTGGTCTGGACCCCACCCCCTTCCTACAGAGAAGGAGGCTGAAGCTTGAGGAGGCTGTTTGCCAAGTGCAGCACTTGAAATCCCATGGACAGAGGAGCCTGGTGGGCTGTAGTCCATGGGGTTGCAAAAAGTTGGGCACGACTGAGCGAGTAACACTTACTTACTAGGCGCTTGAAAGGTGGCCTCCAGAAAACGCGCCCACGCCCTGATCCCCGGAGCCTGAGAAGTGACCTTTGAAAAAGGGTCTTCATAGCTGTAAGTAAGGCTCCTGAGACCATCCTGGACCAGGGTGGGCCCTACATCCAACGACTCGTGTGCTTGTAAGAGGCAGAGAGAGGAGTGATCCAAGGCGCTGAGAGACCGAGGCGGGGTGGAGCGGAGTCGGGGTGGGGTGGCCACAGCCGGCGACGCCTGGGCCGCCGGGAGCTCAAGGGCCTCTGGAGCGAGGGGTTTGCCGGGGCAGGGGTGGCAGCGAGCCCCACGACTCCTTGACTTTAGACGTCCAGCCTCCAGAACCGGGAGAGAAGAGCTGCTGCTGCTGAGGGCCCCGGTCTGCGGCCACAGTGAGCAGCCCGAGGCTCCAGGGGTGCCAGGCGCCCGAACCGCCTGCCCCTGTGACCTCAACACCACGGGTGACGCCACTCCTGCAGGCCCTCAGCTGAGCTCTGTGGGACGGAGAGACGGACGGACGGACGAGTGAAGCGGGCTTCAGTGAGAAACAGAGGCAAAAATCCTGCTTTCTCCCATCTGTCCTCCTAGGTCCCGACCATTCACGCTCCTCACCGGTTCCCGGACGGCCCCACCCAGCTGGGAGTCCCTGGACCTGGCAGGCCCAGCCCGCTTTCAGGCGGAGAGATCTGGGTTTAAACCTCTAACCCCGCCCTCACCACACCGGTGGTTCATAGGAACCCCCCACCCCGAATGACCCCAGCTCTAGGCTGATCACGCCTCGGGCCCCCAGACGTGACTGTCCAGTGGCTGCCTCCAAGTCTCTTTGGGAAGGTGGCCCGCTCGAGCACCCCAAAACCGGTCTGCGGCTCCCCGCGCCTTGGGAAGAAGCCCACTCTGTGAAAGGCACCTGCCTGCTCACCCGGGACCGGAGGCAGCGGAGACCCCTGCAGCCCCACCCCCTACCTGAGGGGTAAGTGGCCTCCATGTGCGGGTACCAAGACATCACGTGCAGCGCTCCAAAGGCATCCCCGCGAGCACCAAGACACGCGCCCTCCTCAGAAGGGCCACAAACGCCGCGGGGACCGTCCCTCAGGACAGCTCGGGGCCCTCGCTCGCGGTCAGCACACGCTGAGAACAGGAGATAAACGTCACGCCCAGCTATCGAGCCCTGGCTCCGGGAAGCAGCACGTCAGTCCGTCTGTTCACGGGCCACCTGCTGGGGCCTGTGCCCACCCGCACAGGCGAGCCCGCTGGGTCAGCTTTGCCGCCGTGCGGGGGTAGGGGGGGGGTCACTTCAGGCCAGCCAGCACGGCCTGGGGGAGCAGCATGCAGGCGCCGCCCTCCGGCAGCCCTGCTGTCCATAGACGCTACAGGAAGTTCCAGCGGCATTCCTCCTGAGAGGCTGCAAAGGGCCCCCGATGTCCAGGCCAGGGGCGGCATGTAGTGGTGTGCAGCAAAACCTGTTCCCCACACAGCTGGGGGCTTCTCGGCCCCTGGGAAGGCTCCGGGGGACGGGGACTGTTCCCCACCCAGCTGGGGGCTTCCCGGCCCCTAGGAAGGCTTCAGGGGACAAGGCCTGTTCCCCCTCCAGCTGAGGGCTTCCCGGTCCCCAGCTCTCCTCCCCGCAAGGCCAGCGCTGCCCTGGGCCCACGGGGCAGGTGCGTATGTGGGAGGGGTGCCGGTAGGTGATGATTCTGTGCGGCAATTAACAAGCCAAGCACGTATGCGTCTGCAGGTGTCACGCGCCGAGAGGACTGAGCCTGAAGCCCAGGCAGGTGGAGGGTAAGACGCACACGTTTTTCCTGTTTTGAACGGGACTTTATTTTCATTACACAGCCGGCCGCGAGCCATGAACGCTCGTCAGGGAAAGAAGGCACCTCCCCCTCCAGCTGCCCCAGCAGACCCCACAGGAGGCGAAGCGGCCAGGCCCAGGGTGCAGGGGCTGGATGCCTCCCAGGCTCCGTCTGCAAGGAGGAGGCGGCCTCTGGGACCCATGGGGAGAGACGCCGAGGCCCTGCTTCTCCGAATACCTGTGTCGGGGTCTCCAACCTCTGGGGAGCCCCCACACAACCCTTCCCTCGGTCCAAAGTTTACCCCTCATGCCCCCAAAGACGCATGCGCCACACAGGGCCCAGGTGCCAGGGGCCGACGGGGAGCTGTGCCCTCCGCAGAGAAGCCCAGTTACGGCCCCAGCCCCCACCCCTGGGCCAGCTGCCCCCTTCTCTCCAGTCCTCGGGCCTCCCCAGCACGAGGGACACCCTCCAAACAGTCCATCAGCACTGGTTTGAACAAGATACCAGCTCACACCCCTTAGGGGCAAACCAATGACATGTTGGTGAGGATGCGGATAACCCGGACCTTGGGCGCTGGTGGGAAGGCGCCCGGCACTGGGACAGCAGAGCAGGCTGCAAACAAGAAAAAGTAGCGACCACAGGAGCCAGCCACTCTGCTTCTGGGCGCACACCCAGATGAGCCGAGAGGAGGGCCTCCCAGCTACCTGCCTGCCCGCGCTCACAACAGCAGCGGGAAGTCGTGGAGACCACCCACCCATCGACAGATAAATGGATGGGGACTCTCCTGGCGGTCCCGTGGTTAACACTTCAGCTTCCAAAGCAGGAGTCGAGGGTTCGATCCCTGGTCGGGGAGGTAAGACCCCATATGCCTCAGAGCCGAAAACCAAACGGAAAGCAGTACTGTAACAAATTCAGCCAAGACTTTAAAAATGGTCCCCATCTCCCCCCCCACTCTCTCTCTCTATATATATAAGATAAATCGATAAACAACACACGCTCTAGCCCTATAACGCGATTCTGTGTCTGACACGCGACACTGGCTGAACCTGGAGGGCGTCGAGCCCAGGGAAGCAAGCCAGTCACCAAACACAAATGCCCTCGGGTCCCGCTTGTACGGATGGGGTCCCTAGAGTCGTCCGGGTCACAAGGCGCAGTGGCGGCTGTGGTTCTGGAGGTGGGGGAGGGAACAGGAAGCTGATTAAGGGGTCGAGTTTCAGTTTCACAAGACGGAGAGAGCTTTGGGGTGGACGGCGTGAGTGCCCGGAAAGACGGCAGGCGTGGCTGTGACGTTACCATGTGGCAAACGCTACCGCGCTGGAACAACAAAAACCTGCTCTGAAAACCTCAGAACTCGGATGATTTCCAAGGCCTCCCCTTGGTGGGCACCCCCCCCAAGACCACAAGCCTCCTCCTGGGCCACCCACCTGCCACGCCATGCCCTCCACCCCAAAGCCCTGGCCTCCTGGGAGGAAAAGCAAAAAACAGCCTGATGGTGGCTCAGATGGTAAGGAATCTGCCTGCAGTGCAGAAGACCCGGGTGTGATCCCTGGGTCGGGAGGAACCCCTGCAGAAGGAACCCGCTCCAGCAATCTCGCCTGGAGAATTCCACAGACAGAGGAGCCTGGAGGGCTACAGTCCATGGGGTCGCACAGAGGCAGACACGACTGACTAAGCATCCAGATGGATGGACACAGAGGGTCTGGGGGCCTCAAAGCAACAGAGACACAGGCCTGTGGGGGGCAGGGGCCCAGGGAGCTTTGTCTTTCTAAGGTGTTTCTATTTTTCCAAGCAGTAGGCGTTACTTTCAAGACTCCTTATGAAGATTCCTCCACTTTGGATGAAGCCTGGAGCAGTAGATCCCATGAACGGACTGAACACACAGCCCGGGAACTGGCGCGGCCAGCTTCTCAGGGTGACACCTTCTGACAGGCAGAGGACCCGGATGCCAACTCAGAGACGGCACTTTCTGGAAATTTCAGCCACACCAGCGCCAGGCCCAGGGCACCAGAGGCGG